>JANHFR010008793.1:48089-61996 GCA_032468015.1 Mimophis mahfalensis | reverse complement strand
ACAAAGCCAAAGGCACCAGCCTGAAGATGATGAGTGTGACCTCATCAAAACATTGCCAAGATACCCTCAACCTTACATGGGAAAAGACCCAAATACACCAAGACTTGCATATATATATATATATACACACACACACACACACATATATACATATATAGTATTTTATACAATAAATGTTGTACCACTGTCTGGCATTCTTTAGTTGTGCTATACAGGGTGAGAACGGTCCATCAACCTCTAACAGAGAAAACAACTATACAAAATAATTTAATTTTGTCAATCATCCCTCTCTATCATCTCTGTTATTTCTCCTTTATTTTCTTTCTCTCTCTCTCCACTCTGTTTCTCTCTCTCTCATCTCTATATCTCTACTCCTATCTCATTCTCTCTTTATCTCTATCTCTAATCTCTGTATCTCTTTATCATCTCTCTCTATTATTTACATGTTCATCCCTATCCAGAATTTTTTAATTTGCCTTCCACCAATATAACCCCAAGAATAAGTTTATTCTTAACTGAACTGTGCCAGTGAAGATAAAGGATATTTTTAACATTTCCTTTTTCCAATTAGAGCAGAAGGTTTTACTTCCTCTTGCTCAGTAATGAGTGTATTGCAGCCAAACAGCTGCATTCGGCACCTGCCAGAATACTCCATATGCACTTAGCATTAATAGAGTTTAAATTACTTCAGGTTCATAAAAATCTGTTTCCACTACTTCATGGTGTTCACCAACATGCTATAGCTTTCTTGTGACTTATAGATCTTTGGTTATTTTAAGGGGAGATGTGGTAGAGTTTGTTTGCTTGTTAATTTGTATTTGATTTATATGCTATAATATCAAGCCTACCCTGTCACAACCCTAAATATATCTTCTGTACTAAAATATATGCTTCTTCAATGTACATTAAATTTACAACTTAAACTCTAAGTTGTTTTTGCAAGATATATTAACCTAATCAAATCAAATCTTTATTATCACATCTTTATTAAGATAGATTGCCACTAAATATAGTCCTCAACTTATGACCACAACTGAGCCCAAAATTTCTGTTGCTAAGTGAGCTATTTGTCAAGTGAGTTTTGCCCCATTTTATGGTCTTTGTTGCTTCAGTTCTTAAGTGAGGAGCCTTGGTGGATCACCGAGCTGAGAGCCTGGTCTCAGTGGTTGGCTGCTTGCAATTAGTGAGAGTTCTAATCTCACCAGGCTGAAGGTTGATTCAGACTTCCATCCTTCCAAGGTAGGTAAACTGAGGACCCAGATTGTTGGGGGCAATAAATTGACTTTAGCGGGGGTGGTGGGCAAAAGCCCTAATAAGCAGGTTTATACGAAGGATGAAGGCAATTGCTATAAATATATTGTAAGCTGCCCTGAGTCTTCAGAGAAAGGTGGCATATAAAAAGAAATTTTTTAAAAAGTGACTCCCTCCTGTTACGTTAGCAACAAGGTTGCTAAGTGAATCTGATTTCTCCATTGACTTTGCTTGTCAGAAAGTCACAGTGACCTCAGGACACTACAACCGTCATACATCATAGATATGAAAGAGTTGCCAAGCACCTGAATTTTAGTCACATGACCTGCAATGCTGCACACTTTTCATAGTGTGAAAAACGATCATAACTCACTTTTTTCAATGTTAACATAATTTCAAACAGTCACTGAATGAACTGTTGTAAGTCAGGGACTATCTGTACATCTTATCCTAGAACCCTCATTCATTTAAGCATAGATACATTCTATATACCAAATTTTAATGTGGCTTTTAAATGATCTTGGCCCATACTAAAGAGCATTTGTGTATGAATTGGGTTCATGGCCAACACCATTCCATTCAAGGAATAGACTGTCTTATGTCCTACCATTCTTATCCTTAATAGGATTACTTCTGATAGTAGTAAGAGAAGAGGCATTTGGCTTTTATGGCCGTACACATTTTGATAATTATTCAGAGGAAGTGGTTTTGACTTTGCACAAACATAAACACAACACCTCTCTGCTAATCCTTAAAGCTCCCCTTTCTCAAACTTTTGTGCCTAGCATTGCTTCTCTTCCAGACAGAGTCCAAAATTATCTTCCAGAAGATAATTCAATAGAACTATTGAAGAATGCAATCATTTGGAGATTATTATTTTATTGCATCCCCTTATATTTACAATGAATTCCATGTTAAAGAATTCTTCTAACACGATTTCACTTTCTGATTGTAATATTACAGTTGCATATTATGATGTGGCTCTAGCATTTTCAATGACTTACTTCTCTATTTGAGTTTCTAAAAAAAATCTGCATAGAACTACACAAAGAAATGAAATTATGCTTAAAATATGGCATTATTCAGTATCAAATACTGATGTAAGTTAGATCATTATTCTAGTTAAGAAATACTGGAATTATTTTACAGATAATTCTTTGCTATTATATTTGTTCTGAATAATGCAGTAGCCTTTCTGAGAGCATCATGAATCATGGAACAAATTTGAAAATGTGACTTTTATTTCCTTGGAATTAGGTTTCCATCTGCCTTGGCACCATGGCTTATCAGAAGATGTCTTATTGAAAAGGAAATTTATTTCTAAATCCTTGAGCCATATGATTGAATGAAGGCAGAAATAAAGTTTAGTTGTGGAAAACATTGCATTTCTTTAAGAAATAATAATACAACTATGTGTCCAGCTGTATATACAACACACACACACACACACACACGTACACATTTACACATTTATGCCTGCATTCCCGAGTGATGCAATTTTAAATTTGTTTCTTTTTTTCATATACTCGAAGAAAGTATACTTGAGAAAAGTTATTATCTCCTTTTGAAGTTTCTGAATTTTTCCATATCTTTGACACTGAACATCATTAGAATGTCATGCAGAGTATACTGATGTAGAAATAGAATCTGAATGAGCATAACAATAAAACTTGATATTTGGGTCATGCATTTCTTTAATAAAGTCATCCAATGCATGAATGTGTCAAGGTGAAAAAAGCAATCACCCCCTTAGATAGAATGGGACAACTTGCTGCAGCAAACTCACCATGGACAACTTGCCATCGATGACTTTCCATGGACAACTCACGACAGACAACTCATCACAGCCAACTTATTTTGGCCAACTCACTATGGCCGACTCAACATTGGACAACTTGCCACAGGATAATTTAATTTAATTATTTAAAACAATTAAATAATTATTTTAATTTTTGTGATTCACATTGCATTTTGCCCTTTGGCATCCTTTCTATAATGATTCTGTTCCACCATTTCTTCTATATTAGTGTAACTTATTCCATAATGAGGTGGCCATGATAAGTTGTCAAGGTCAATGAGCACTAAAAGAACAGCACTGGTCAAAAAATGGCTAGTCAAAATCAGTTCGGATTGTTTAATGAAATACCCACACAACTAGCCATGTTCATCCTTTTAATGGGCAATTTCATCTGATTACATTTTCACAAGTGGGATGATATCATTTATAATAGAAACAAAAGAAAAACCAAATTTGACAATAGCTTTGATAATGTAAGTAATTGTTTTCCTGTCAATGAATCAGTATATAAGACACATCAGGATGTAATCATATCTTTATAAATGGGGAGAGTATAAATTAAATGTTTCTTAAATTAAATGTTGGTTTTAATTTAATGTTGTATAGGTGTATAGTGTACATGATAACTTTGTATTGTCCATAACTGCGTTTTTCTTGTATAAGTTTTTTATGTGGTGGTGTTGCTTTTGTAAATAAAGAATTATCTTTTAAAAAAAAACAAACAAACAAACCAAATTTGGTAATGTTTATTTTAAAAACTCCCCTCATATATGATTTGGGTTTATTTGAAGTTCTGATAATTTTCAGTGGGAAAGATCCACAAACATTTAGAAAATCCAGAAAGGGACAATATTTTGACCAAACGTGTTTTATAAGCAAGCTACAAGAGAAATATTGCTTTTCTACAATTTTCAATATTTTCTAATTAAAATTCCTGTAATGCTACATTTCATGCTTAACTACCGACTTCTGCTGGCAATATCTGCAGTATATGTAGATGCGGGGAAGGAAGAATACATTTCCAGTGAATGTTTATCATGATATTTTTTTTATTTTGTCTCCAATGCTAAAGACCATAAACAAATTAAATCATGAAATCTAATTTATTTATCACCTTTAGGATAGGTCACAACATTGAAACAAAATCATGATAATCATTAACAAAATAAACTCCCACTCAGATGTACAAATCAGTCTCTGACAAATCAAGTCAAACTATTCCTTACAGTTAGTTTAGTTTTGCTTTAAGTTAGAAGAAGCTTTCCTGCTGCTTTGAAGGAGGCAGTGGTGAGGCCCCTCCTCAAGAAGCCTGCCTTGGACCCAGCTATTTTGAATAACTTTCATCCCATGTCAAACCTTTGCTTTGTTGCGAAGCTTGTTGGGAACATGGTGGCTCATTAGCTCCCACTGTTCCTGGAGGAAGTGAATTATCTATACCCATACCAGTCGGGTTTCAGACCCGGGTACAGTGCGGAGATGGCATTGGTCATGCTAGTGGATGATCTCTGGCGGGCTCGGGACAGAGGCTTTTCCTCTGTCCTGGTCCTATTAGACCTCTCAGCTGCTTTCAATAAAATTGACCATGGTATCTTGCTGTGATGCCTTGGGGGGCTGGGAGTGGGAGGCACCGTTTTACGGTGGTTCTCCTCCTACCTCTTGGGGCATTCACAGTTGGTGTTGGCAGGAGGGCAGAGGTTGTCCTTGAGGCCCCTCACTTGTGGGGTGCCTCAGGGGTCGGTCCTCTCTCCCCTCCTGTTCAACATTTACATGAAGCTGCTGCGTGAGATCATCCGTGTTTTTTGGGTGAGGTACCATCAGTATGCTGATGATACTCAGCTTTTTATTTCCACCCCTAACCAACCCAGTGATGCCTTTGACGTGATGTCCTGGTGCCTGGAAGTGGTTCAGGTCTGTTTGGGGAGGAACAGGCTTCTACTCAACCCCGCCAAGACCGAGTGGCTGTGGGTACCAGCGTCTCAGTCTGTCCAGGTTATTCTATCTTTGGCTATTGGGGGTGAGGTGTTATCCCCCATGGACAGGGTGCACAACTTGGGTGTCCTCCTGGATGCATGGCTCAGCTTGGAAGACCACTTGGCACCCATGACCAGGGGGGCATTTGCCCAGGTTTGTCTGATATGCCAGTTGCGCCCCTTCCTGGACCGAGAAGCCCTACGCACAGTTACTCATGCGCTTATCACCTCCCGTATGGACTACTGCAACAGTCTCTACATGGGGCTGCCCTTGAGGACAACCCGGAGGCTTCAACTGGTGCAGAATGCAGCTGCATGGGTTGTGATGGGAGTATCCCGACACTCCCATGTTACAACCCTCCTGCACAAGCTGCATTGGCTTCCAGTTGCCCTCCGAGTGAGATTCAAGGTGCTGGTTATTACCTATAAAGCCCTGCATGGCATAGGCATGGAGTACTTGCAGGAAAACCTGCTACCAGCAACAACTTTCTATTGCCCGGTCTGTTCCCACAGAGGGGGCATCCTCAGGGTGCCGTCAGCCAGCCAATGTCAGAGGGCGGCCCCAGGGGGAGGGCCTTCTCTGTGGTTGTACCCACCCTTTGGAACCACCTTCCCCTGGAGCTCCGGTTGGTCCCCAACCTCCCCTCATTCCACCACAACCTGAAAACACTTTTTTTTCATCAGGCTGGCCTGGACTGACTGGGGATTTTATTGTGGTTTGTCTGTTTTAATTCAAATTTTAGCTGTACTAATGGGGTAAATTGGTTTAATCTCTTTTTAACTTTTTTATTTTGTATTCTTATCTCTGTGAGCCGCCCTGAGTCCTTCAAGAAATAGGGCAGCATATAAATCCCATTACAAAAAAACAAACAAACAAATAGGACATTTTAACATTTTGTGGAATTCTACCTCTATCTTTACTCAGGATGAGTGGGATGTTTTTATAGAGGTCCCCCAACAGCTTATTTTAAAAATAGTTATGTTGATTTTTTGCATGTATTTATTGATCAAATTATTCAAATCTTCAGTATTCATAGATGAAAGAACAATAATCCTTCTTGCTTTCATATTAGTCTTTCACATTAATGTTCTACAATAGTTCTTGAACACACACACACACACACACACACACACACACACCAATCCCCTTTCTAATACAATAATACAATAAAATGGTGTAAAGTGTTTGTTTTGAGTTTTTTTTTTGTTTTTCTGGGAAAAAAAAAACCTCTTATCCAATTACAATTTCCAGGGGAAAACACCATAAATTAAATTAATTGCTTGGAATCCTCAGGCATGAAAAACATTGCAAGTGGGGGAAAGATAGTGAAATTGCTAAAAGTTAACTTGACAAAATTAAATTATTTTGTTTATTTACCTTTAGAGGTTGATGGACCATTCTTACCCTGTATAGAACAACCACAGAATGCCAGACCAATTGTACAAAAACTAATGCCTTTTTATTGTACAGATAAAGTAATTATATATTCACACTAAATCTGACTATCTATTATAGTCTAAGTATTTCTTCACAAATTAGCAACTTCCTGTGAAGTTGGAGTCCTAGGCCCTAAGCTATACAATGGCTACCTACATGCTTCTCAGCTCTCCAAGGACTTACAAGGACTGAGGTAAACTGCCAGGGGGCAGTCCCTTATGTACCTTCTGACGTCAGTTGGCCACTGACATCAGGATTGGAGGGAAATTCAAACCTCCATGTTCTTCTCTGATTGGCCCTCTCTGTCTCTAGGGCTCTTTTGGAATGTGCATCCATATTCCAGAAGATTTTTTGATGATATCACTAGATCAATAAGTTTTAACATGTAAGGTGCAGAACTCAAAGTTATAAGATAGCAACTAGAAAAACAAGACAGCTTCAATTCTTTGCCCATTTATCATTGCTGTATTCAAAAGCCATTACTTGACTAATGTTACCTTATTGCCAAGCAAAAAAATTTTTAGCAAAGGGTTCCTTGCCATGGCTATGGTGGGGGGCTGTTTTTCACCCTCCCTGGGTCCAAAGGCTCTCTTCGAGCCTCTGGGAGGGCAAAAACGGCTCTCTGGGCTCCAGAAGTCTTCCGGAGGCTGGAAACAGGCCTGTTTTCAGACTTCTGGAACTTCTGGAAGGCCTGTTTTTCACCCTCCCTGAGCCTTGGCACTGGCCCTGCACTTACATGGCATCCAAAATGGGCTGTGTGGAAACTCCTGGGAAGAGTAGGGTGAAATGGGAGAGGCCAGCCAGGAGTGGGATTTGGGGTTCTCCAAACCCTTAGCAAGAGGTTCCCCTGAATCCCTGCAACCCCCCAGCAGCCCAGCCTGGTTATGTTTAAAAAGCCTGAAGATGGCAGCTATGATGGTACAAATGGAAGCTTTGATTTAAAAACAACAACAATGTATTAAAACTTTTAAAGCAACAAAACAAATAGCTTCATGAAAAATGTTAGAAAAAACATAGGCTAAAAAAAGCAATAAACAAGTTTGGCTCCTTGACATATGATATAGTATAGCCATTCTTGCTTTAAACTTTACCCTTTTATGGGGTAAAAACACACATAAAAACCACATACAGTTTTAATTGTACTGTTGTGGCCACCATCTTGATTTTTTGCCCAAAGTGTGTGATCATCCCTTTCTGCTGGTCTCTGGTTTAAATGAACTCAAAAATTCTTTTATAGATCCTTAGAAGTGCACCCTTTTTACAGTGATGTTTTAAATATAATCTTAGTATGGAAAACCTCAAGCGGGGAAGTCATAGCATCATTCGCTCACATCGTAAACTCTCAGTGGCCTGAGAAACACAATACGTATCCCTATTCAGTAGTTTAAAAATGTAAAGCATCTTGGCTTCCTTGTCAGGAAAGTGGTACAGTAGTACAATATACAGGGGACAAATAAATGAACTAACAATGTTAGGATCCTTCATAAGATAGATATACCCCCTAAGCAGCTATATTTTTTTACTGAAAACTCCAAACACAAGTGACTTCCAATTTGCAGTCTGCCAGCTTTGTACTGCTCTGATATGAACCCCATGCTGTTTGGGTTCCTGTGCTTAGTCAATAAGAAACTGACTTCAAAAAATACAGAAAAAGGAAAGCCCTCAAGCTTTTATCATTATGCTCCAGCACATGAATCAGAGTACCCATTGTCACTCTGGTTTGTAACTGCTTCTGTTCAAAATCAGAATCAAAACCTTTCACTTCAGCCTTCTTATGCTTGTGTTTGCTGCTACCAATTAAATAGCTTATGACTACCTATTTCTTTTTAAGCTTCCTGATAATAGGTGGCCATATTTTTATTCCTCTCTGTTTTCATATTTACTGCTTTAAAATCAGATACTACATCAAGCAAGGGTCAGGAAGATTAGTCATCTTTTCTTCAACAACATGTCAACTACATAACTATGCTGTCTTTGGCTCAGAAAAAAAAATGTTTTAAATTGAGGATAAAAGCTACAGGGAAAACTTTATTCCTTATGAAAAAAAAAACGTACGCATTAAAAAGCACCTGTATCTTTTCATACCTGAATGTATAATGTCATTGGCAGACATTATAAATAGTGATGAACTGTTTTAGTAACTTCTTTCCAGAATTAGCTCTAAGAATGATAACATTAGATTAGTTTAATAATATGCTTGCCATTTGCTTCACATTCATATTTCTATAAAGAAAATTAGGGCATTTACTAACACATAGGAGAAAGCAGTTCATTCTTTTTAAATTGTGATAACATTGTACTTTTTTATGTTTTAACTTTTGGGTGACTGACACATTTCACAGGGAATAATCCACAGAGACCTATCATGATAAAAAAGGTAAAACGACTCCAACTGTCAATTCAAGGTGCCTACAAGAGTACATGTCTATTGTTTTCCTAGCAATAATGTTGAAATTGTTTTACCTATCTTCTAGGATGTTTTAGCACTGGACATTTGGGTCAGTTTCCCATTCAGGAACTAATCCAGGGATGAGTTTCCCCTGGTTTGACAACCAGTTCGCTTTGCGTAGACATTTTGCTGCATGCACGTTCTGTTTACTGAGAAGCACTGGAGCCAGAAAACAGCTGATTGGCACACCTGAGCTATTTTTTTGGCACTGGCACATCTCAACTGAATGTACACACAGTGATAAAGGATCACTTAGAAGTGTGGGTGGGTGGGCCCACTTTCAACTGCCCACAGCAACGCTAACAACTGGTTTGCCCAAACCGGGCTGAACTGATAGAAACCCACCCTTGAACTCATCCAATTGGACTGTGCATATCTTTTTCCAAACTTAGCCAAGATCATATAGATGCTACCATTTAATTGTACTCGTCACAGGTATAGGACTTAAACAAGTCGTGATAGAGTCATCTTCTCTTTATTTGGGCCTCTCCAACTCAGCCCAACTTCTGACCTAGTGTCTCTGATATTCCCTCTCCCTCTCCCTCTCCCACCTCCACTGTCTTCGTGATCTCCTTCATAGCATGGCAGGAAGCAAGGTTGAAACATGAAATCAGCTTTTGAAGGGCAACATATGAACCAGGTTAGTGACATCTTATAGCAGAGTTAGATAAATTAATGGTGTGTGTTTCTAGGAAGGGCTATTAGTTAATTTGTTTTGAATGACAGCATAGAATCTCCCACAACTACTTGCCTTATAAAAGAAATGTTTACTTCATCAACAACATTTCCCAAAAGGTACTCTGGTACAGCTTTAAAATGTCTATTTTTGATCAAAAAAGAATGAAAATTTCAAGCATTTTAGTTCAGGTTGCAGATATAGATGTCTATGAATAGGAGAGATTCATTTCCCTCCCCAAATTTCTGAGATTTGAAGTCCTTTCCATCTGCATGAAGAAATTAGATTTTTTTGAGAATACCTATTTCCAAACCCCAAATGATTCAATTCTCCTATTTCTGTAATTTAGGTGGGAAAAGGTTATGTGTTTTTTAAAGACCTGAGATAATGCCATATAAGTATTCCTAATTCAAAAGTGTGGCATTTGTTTGTTAATATTAATGTGAAAGCTACTTTGATGTAGTGGTTAAGGCACCCAGTTAAAAATGGAGAGAACATGATTCTGGTCCTACCTTACAACAAAGCCAGCTTGGTAAGCTTGAACTAGTCACTCACTCTCTACCCTAGAAAGCAGGTAATGGCAAGCCATTTCCAAAATCTTGTCAAGAAAGCAGGGACTCATCCAAGCAGTCACCAGTAGCCAACAGTAACTCAAAGGCACAAAAAGGGAAAAAACAAAAACAAAGAGAATGTAGGACATCAGCAGGAGAACTGGAGAATTCACAATCCCATACAAATCATTACCAAAAGCTATGGTTGGGTCAGAATTAAATAAAGGACCAAAGCATTCTCAGTATAACCCCAGATCAAAGGAAGAAGCTATTTTCAGAAGTAGTGACTTTTTATCAGGAAAGGATTAAAAAGCCACTTTATGGAGAATTATTATTTAAGTAGCTTCTGCCCATGAAGTGATCCCATACCACTGATTTTAATAACTCTTACACATTGTTTAAGGATTAGCTTGGCCTTTTTGCAGAGGTCAGAGGCTACAATATGTACGATAAAAAGGAAGATGAATTAAGAGAATGCTAACTACAGCCATTCATGTTGCCTTACATGCTGAGAAGAAAATATTAGAAACATCAAGAGCTTATTGCAGTACAAACTGAAATTAATTGGCTTAGAACAATAATGCAATAATAATTGAAGTAGCATTTTTATAATTTGACAGCACCTAGTCCTAGTCCAACTAAAAGAATTTGCTCTATCTAGCATGATGTGGAAATATGTGTTGAAAAAAATATAGGAACAAGAATGCTTGAGTACTGGATGAATATAGACTATGAGATCCTTGGTACTGTCTGAGCCTGATTGTTTGCTTGCAGACATCTCATTATCCAACTAGGTAATATCAATGTTTGTGAGTGTGGGGTGTCTCTGTTTATAAATAGTAGCTTTCCTTGACTATGTTGGTTGGCATGTGGTTTTCTTGGTAGTTCAATTAGGGTACAATTAGTTTATTGTTTTCTGTGCTTGATTGTTTGACTGATGTTAAACCTACTTATCTGGGTGTTTGCTGCTGGGGTAGATGTATTCTGGTCTTTTTGTTTGTTTCTTAACTTTTTTATTGTTTCCTTTGAAGAGTATGTAAATATAATTTATCTCTATGTATCTGTTTCTGGGAATTCCCTAGCATTTTGGTCTTTAGCTTGGTCAAGGATGCTCACAGTTTCTCAGTGGAAACTAAAGTTGACAATTTAGTTTCCACAATTGTGACAATTTTCATTATGTTTTCTGAATGGTAGTTGGTGTTCATGAATCCGCTTTGCTAATCTTCTGTCTATCTGTTACATAGTTGCTTTTCTTTCAGGGCTAGGTGTCTTGGTTTACTTCAGGTGTTTGGAAGGCTTTAGATGGTTTGTGTACTACAGTGATGCCATGTGGATGAAATAGTCTATTGGTTGCTTCTGAGATGTTTTTGATATATGGTAGTGTTATCCTTTTCATGGTGTCTGTTGGTTGTGATGTTGTGGGTCAAGTGGCTTTTTGATAAAATTGCCTGGATATCCATTTTCTTAGAAGATGTTACATAGATCAGGGATGTCAAACTTGTGTCTTCATGGTGGCATTACATGACGATTTGTGACTTTTTCTCCTTTGATAAACTAGGCATGGGCATGGCCAGTGTGTGACACATCCAGCCCATTGGCTGTGAGTTTGACAGCCCTGAAATAGGGCCCAAGAAAATCTGTTTCCTTGTTCTGGTATTCTGGGTTGCTGTGATGTGCTTGTACACATCTGAATAATTTTCTTACACAGGTCCTCTTGTGACAACTTGGATTGTTACTCTGATAATGGAACAGTTGGTTAGTATAGGCTGTTTTTCAAAAGATGTGAATTTCTAAATTTGTCATAATTTCCTCCACTGAGGAGTTTATCTGGAAGGGTAGTGCTTGTTTGCTTCTTTCCTGTGAATATTATTCCTTTAAAGATGTTGATTGTTTCATGTGTCTTACCCAGTTCCTTATGTATTATAATGATATTATATGCATGCCAGACCCATACATTTAGCTGTATGTGTAGGAGTGATATAATTTCTAGATGTTGCAAAACAGGCTGTGCTGCAGTCTGAGTGTGGTGCTCTCAATGGTGTTCCTTAGATCTGTTGGTATAATTGTCATTCAAAATGAAAGTAGGTAGTAAGGCAGAGGTTGATAAGGTCCATGATTCTATGAATTTCAATTTTCATATATTTGGCTAGGTCAGTTCTGTTGTATAGTGCTGCTGCCATGAATTCTTTCACTAGATCTGGATATGTAGGTATTACAAAAAGCTATGACACTGAATGAAACCCAACTTCAGCTTTTTTTCTATTTTTAAGTCTTTGATTCTAGTGGGGAATTGATGCATATTCTCTCCCCACTGTGAGATGTCCAAGATTATTATTATTGTTGTTGTTATTGTTGTTGTTGTTGTTGTTGTAAATTCTTTGACTATTTGGATTGAATACAGCTATGTGGACTGAAAATGGACTGAATACAAAATACATATGACTATCCCATATGAAATATTTAACAGGGCTGATCATATAAAGAGAATGCATGAGGAACAAATTGCAAATCAGACATATAAAGAATGAACAGGTAGGTCAAGATAAATGGGAAAGTAGAGAAAGTTAGGGTTTTAAAAAGTATATGAAGAAGAGAGAGGCAATAATAAAAAAGCACCATATAAATCAATGTGCGGGGTAGTGGAGTAAGGACACTTTATAATATTGTAAAGGTATAGGAATCAATAGTATCAATCATGTCAGATTTCTTTTGTAGCAGCAAAACAAGTTAGTTGAAAGAACAAGTCTCTAAGTTCTAATTAGTGATAGTAGAAAAGAGATTACAGTTCAACATCAGAATTATATCAAATATTCTACTTTCAAATGAAAAAAATATGTATAGGAAATTTCAGGTAAGATTCTGCCTTATTTTCCTCAACCCATTTTAGTGTAAATTTGACTTGTCTATTGGGGAGACAGGAAAGGTTGGCGGGGTGATTGTTTTGGAAGTAGCTACTGAATTTCTTATAAATGTGAGAACCAGTTCTCGGATTGAAACTGAGTTTGATTTCAAGATAGTAAAAAATATTTAAAAACCTGTTACAGGGAAGATTTGGATGGATGTTGGGATTTTTACATTAGATCAACTATTGGATAATGATAAGTTTTACAATTACAATTAAGAGTTACAATTGCAATATTTATTGATATTTGAGTTTGGATTGGCAGATTTTCAGGTTCAGAATACTTAAATTATTAGATGGGCTCACTAAATCCTACAAGATAAAAATAGAAATGAGTTTTTAGAAATATCTTTTAAGAATAAATCAATTTGATACAAAACTTTTGAAGACCGAGTGAAATAAGAAACTCCCATTCTGTCTAAAACCATGGGAAAATTTTTTAATCTTTTGATATTTTCTCACTAAAGCTCAGAGCTTTATAGTATATACAACAAAAATATTATTTAGGCTTATTGGACCAGATTTCTTTTTTACAGAAAAAGATTGAATAAATCATTATGTAGCTGGAGATGCAACCAGAATAGCACTTCATTAAAATATGTTTTCTGCAAAATATATTATATTCTTGGAAGACATTATATTATATAGAAGCATGAAGCCAAAGACACTAGCCTGAAGATGATGAGTGTGACCTCATTGAAACGTCGCCAAGGTACCCTCAAACTTACATGGGGAAAGACCCAAATACAAATACACACACACACACACACACACATATATATATATATATATATATGTCTTTTTAGGTTTTCGCGGGGGTGTGTATGTAAAGGGTTCAAATTCCGGGTTTCTTCCCACGTCATTGAAAGATC
>JANHFR010008793.1:17375-30084 GCA_032468015.1 Mimophis mahfalensis | reverse complement strand
CCTGAGTCTTCGGAGAAGGGCGGTATATAAATGGGATTAAAATAAATAAAATAAATAAATAAATAATTCTTCCATCCTCACTTTCATTTGCAGCTCTCTCAACAAAATAGACTGAGTAGGTATTCTTCACAGTCAAACATCTCCTGTGCCTTTTGACATGGTTAGGGAACAGTGTCTTACACCAGCCACTGCCCTTGAATTTTAATATATTTAATGCCATGTTTAAAGCAAATGTCTACTGAAGGAAGGAAAGAAGAGTGGTTGAGATTTCCAAAGCTTGTATGTCATGGCTTGACTTTGTTTTGTTTTGCTTCTTTCAAAAAAAATATATATATTGTTTTTCCTTTACAAACATGTCTCATTTGTGAACAGTGTTGTTTCGGGGTACACTCATACAATCATACTGTTTTGCTTCTTGTACTAACTCTCAGATATGAAGAAATGTTGTAATGATTTTAATTTTCTACTCCGAAATGAGCAGAAAAGGAGTCAGTTTTGAACAAATAAGAATTTGGCAGACTGTATAACTAAAAATCAAACCAGCAAGATGCCAGCCCTCTATATTTCTGTCTTGCTCCTCATTCAGTTCCCTTGATCTTCAGCCACTAAGGAACTCTGACTCCAAAGACTGACTGCAGATGTATTATTATGATTATGTCTGTGCTTATAATATCCTGGTTTATCCTAAAAATCTTTACATTGACCATTAATTACATTAACATAATTATTAAAACAATTTTCTCTAGTTAACTTATTTAATATGCATGCTATGTTTCAGACACAATACTGGCAGCTTAATAAAATCATAGCCTTTGCATTAATTGAGAAATGCAAAGGAAGGTGTGTGTGGATTTTTTAACCTTTGGCCTTTGAATCTAGGTGCTTAAACAAATCATGCCCATTCAGGTATCCTGAAAAAAAAATGGCCAGAATTAAAAGAAGCATTCTGGAGATGGGGGTGAATAAATGACACTAATTACAATCTTGGCTGTCACTGTAAAGATCTTCCTTTATTTAGATGCACCAAACTGTAATGTGTAACCTTGTAATGTTACCTGGAATCACCTGAGGATGAAAAAAACTAAGAAGCTGAAGGGGAAAAAATGCCACTGTAGCTGTTGAAAAAAGAGAAAACACTGATTGTGAATGATTGTGAAAAACTATGGGAAGGTAGGATTAATGGCTTTGGGAGAAGCTGTTCCCTCAATAACCACTTCCAACCAAAATCAAACCTGGAAAACATTGGGGTCAGCACTATTTCTGATTGAACTGACAAACCTTTGCACATGGAACCCTTATAGGAACATATTAATCATTCCAACCACTTCCTCCAGGGAACCGTGGATACAGGATTTATTCTTCCTATTGAGCAGCTGAACAACATTATAGGTTTCTGTTAGTTTTTGAGGGCACTCTGATGGTTGTTTATGTATATGTGCACAGTTGAATTAAAGCCAATTTGTTACATCTGAATCTCTCAATCCATCTTGAACAGAAAAGTCATCACTATCTGCTCACTTTAGCTTTATCTGCATGTTGGAAATAAAACTTGTTCTGATGGTTCCTACACATAACTTGGTGCCTTGTTAATGAATTGTAAAATGTGTTATCATGAATTGTATATTGAGTCCTCACTTTGTGTATTGTATTTTGCATACCGAGCTGATTCAGTGTTGCATATCAGCCACACACAGTATTGGATAACTCAGTCAGTCATACAATTGCTTTTTTTATGCTGCTCGGCTGCTGCAGAATGTGAGTGTCGTTTCATTAACAATTGTCATATGATTCTTGGGAAAAGATAAGATGTATGTGTATGTGTATACATAATTGTATAGTATGTATATGTATATGTAATTGCAAAAGAAGAAGGAGACGGCAGAGAACGAGGTAGCTGGCTGGAGTCATTGAAGCAGTCGGTGTGAGTTTAAATGGACTCCAGGGGATGGTGGAGGACAGGAAGGCCTGGAGAAACATTATTCATGGGGTCGTGATGAGTTGGACATGACTTTGCAACTAACAACAACAAATGTAATTGCAGTGATGGGACCAATGATAAGTTTCCCCCAAATCTGATTTTACCCTTTTCTACCCCTTTTGGTAGTATGATGTGTGTATCTCTTTGTGCATGGAATAAAGGCAGAGGTGGTATTCAGCCGGTTCTGACAGGTTCTGGAGAACTGGTAGCAATAATTCAGAGAACCAGCAAATACCACCTCTGACTGGCCAACACCAGCAAATACCACCTCTTATTGGCCGACAGCATAGCCACACCCATTAAGCCATGCCCACAGAACTGGTAGTAAAAAAATTTGAATCCTGCCCTTTTTTCTGTGGAAACTCACCTCAATATTTTATCTGGGCAATTAAGTGGAATATGGTGGAATGGACCTTAAATACTCTTTAAGTAGGTTTCAAGATATGGGAGAAGCTTGTTGGTTAGCCAGAGTTGTTTATTAGCTAACCCTCTCCTCATTAGGATTGGTTAAAGGAAAAAAAATAGCTTTTTGATGATCCTATGACATCTTAACCTTCCTCAACTATTAACCTACATAAGCATGATGCAATGGAATGTGTACCAGGAAAAGGTGGGTGGGGAATTCCAGCAAGATCAATGAGAGGGAGGAAAGAGTATAGCTGGAGAAGATAGTGCACCCCAGAGAAAAGTCCAGATTAAGAGACTGTGTAGTCCTGAGCTAAATGGAAGAAGGAGTAAGAGTCCAGGTAGCCAAAGCCCAGAATTCTCTAGGTTATATTTATTAGGTTAAAAAGTGATAACTTAGTTTGGCAAGATATGTACTATAAGAAATCCTGGCATCCACACTCTGATGTTTTTTAAGGCATCTAGGCTAGGAAACCGGCAAGATCACTTGGAGGTCACCAGGTTAAAGAAGTCTGGAATCCCTCACATGAATCCTCCACAGATTTATTTATTTATTTTATTTTATTTGGATTTTTCCCCTAGGGACACAGAGCAATTAAAAAGCATACAATATAAAAATTAAAAGAAATATTAAACTAACACGCCCCGACAAACTGGTTAAAACACCCCATCAGTCTAGGCTGGCAGATGTAAACAAGAATGGACCTTGCGGAAGGTCCAGAGATCAGGTGCCAGGTGTAACTCAACCGGCAACTGGTTTCATTGAGCAGGCATCCCCACAGAGAATGCCCTTCCCCTAGGTGCTGCCCGCCAGTACTCCCCCACCGGTGGCACCCAAAGGAGGCCCTCCCTATGGGAGCGCACCGGACGGTGGGAAGATGATAGTGGCAGTATGTGTCCCCTCAAGTACTCTGGTCCCAAGCCATTCAGGGCTTTATAGGTCATCACCAGCACCTTGAATCTTAGCAGATCTTTTAAATACATTGTTTTACAGGAATCCTTCTAGTTGCAATTGAATACAATTCAAGAAGCAAATGTCAACTGTGGGAAGGAGAGTCACAAGTCAAAAGCAACTGGTTTCATTCAGTACTTCTAATCCAAAAGTTCAGAAACTCAGATTAACTCCTGAATACTCCATAATATTTTTTTGTTATGGATCTTAATGGATCATTATAAAGATTAATAGGCAACTTGGAAGAAGATGCAAAAATATGTGCTTAGGACAACTTTTGTGGATGAGACTTTAAACACTTCTATGTTCTGGGGAGAAATCACTCCAAAAGGTAGATGAAACCAACTTGATTTGATTAATGACACAGAATATGGCATATACTTCAACCACTTCACATATTTTTATCCTTTAGGCAACCATGAGACACTGTGAACACAGTAAACACCGTTTAATATGACACTTGAATGATGGGCAATAAATTATATGGGATATAGTTATGAATGAAAACCCACAAAACAATAGAATTTTTTAAAAAACTGTAAATAGATGACATGTCTCTGAACAGCTGGATCTCAAGCACTTTATGGATCCCAGCAACTGCTCTACTTTGCAAACATCTAGTATCAGCCATGTATAAAATTAATATATGTAAAGGAGCTGAATGGAAACAAAAGTGGGAGTGTGTTTGGTTGAGTCTGTGGAGCTGTAAAAACCACCCATCCTGTCAGTAAAAACACTTGCTGAAAGAGCTTAACAGCAATTATAAACTCAGAGCTCATTATATCCTGCTCAAACTAATATAGATACAACATGATTTAAGATTGAAAACTGTGGCTAACGGAATTAGGCTGCTCTGCATGAAACTAGGTTTATTTAATCAATGTTGCTTCTACTAGAAAAGTGGATTAGCTTTTCTTTTAGACAGAGCTAAAAGTTTTGCAGTTAATTTATTTTAATAAGCAGTCACTTGGCTGCTGCAGAGAAAGGGCTAGACTGTAATGAAGCACTAGGAAAGAAAGCAAGGCTTAATTATTTTTCAGGGTCTGTAATGAATAAATTAGGCATACCTCAGGCTTTACCAATTGTAAAGAATTTATTACTTTAAGAACTATATCATGACAAAGTCAAATTTTCCCCTTTTAAATGCAACCTGATTGATGTGATAACATGTATTTGTGAAATATTTCATGTTGTCGATGCAAGGTGTATTTGAAGTTCTGTCAGCTTCATAATTGTATGCCAAGGATTCAGATTTGCTTTTGAGCAGTCCTTCCATTTTCTTAGGCTATGAGATGAAGAACTATGTGTGATAGGTAAAGTTACTGATCACAATGATCTAGAAGGAGAATAGATGGGTCCAGTAATATTGGACTTTCAAATGGTTGCTTAGTGGCTGGTCAAATTTACAATGCATCCCCCAAGGGTAGTTATAATTTGGTTCTAAAACTCCAATGGCCTGAACTTCTCCATTGTCACGTGACTGTATGGTTTGGGTACTTAGTAACCATTTGTTGCCTACATTTCTGACCATTTGCACCAAAAAGTTATGACGCTTTTGCTGAAAACTCTCATTTTCTTCTAGGTTTTTGTTTTATTGGTTTTTGTTTTTTTTAGGTGTTTTTTTAAAATAAAAATGACCCCTGGCAAACACTTCTCTTTATGACTATAGCATTCACCACTGCATTCACTTAATAATCACCACAAAAGAGGTTTTAAAATGGATGCAGTAACATGATCCACTTTCCGATTGTCATGATTTACAATTGTGATGGACAGATTCAATAACAGACATAGATACCTATAATGGTTATTCATACACCAAAACTCCTATTAATGCACATAGGAGAGAAGATCTTTTTACCTGTGCTCTATACATAGAATCGAAGCAAAAATGCAATAAGGTTAAAGATATGGAAAGTCAAAGCATTTTGTGTCCATGGAAACAGAAGCTTCATCACTTTAATTTTTAATTGGCATATCCCAATGAGTGTACACATTTGTCCAACATCACTGAGCTACTTGGGATTTATTTTGGCAATCTCTGTCCTTGTACTTCTTCACTTCAGTAGACAACTCTTCAGATTAAAATTTTGGACGTCTATCAACTTCTGATGTTTGTGCATATAATATGAAACTTCACGGTGTAGCACTTGAGGAATATAAACAGGTCCTGTTCATCTGATCAAGAACAGCAACAACATTAACTAAAACATTAGTCGTATAAAAATGCAACCTGTCACAAGAGCAAATATATTCACATTCTACATCAGTTTAGTAGTTCATCAAGAATGGCAGCATTGACTGTTGATGCCCTTGAGGTATCTGATGTATGATGCCTCTGATGTTTCTGCTGACTTCTATTATTTCTAGGCATTTGATTACCCAAACATGTGCCAGGGAGCTGAATGCCTTCTTGTAATCAATCCAAGCTACATTCAAGTTGGTCTTTGTTCTCATGCAATTTTCCAAAATCATCTTGTCAGTTAGGAAATGATCTTTTGTTCTTCTGCTGCTTTGGCAGCTTCCTTTCTGCTCAGGTGTAAAAAGCTTGTTTTCAACTCGATGCTGATGGACTGCATTAGCTATCACACCAATTAGCAATCTGAACACTGTTAGTAAGCAGGTAATTACCCTGTAGTTGCCTGATGCTGGCCCTTTGCTGGATCTTTCACTATCAGGTAGGTTTTTACAAGATATAAACAAATTTTCAATTTCACCTCCTTGCAGTGTATTGTTAAACTGCTCAGCAACAAGTGAGTGCAGACCAATCAGATGAAACAAACAAACAACAACCAAAAAAACAAACAAACATGCACTTCATCTTCACTTGGTGCTGGTCAAGTCTTGATTTTCTGTGCCTTTTTCACCATTTTGACTATTTTTATAATATCTTGAATTTATTTTATTTCATTTTTATCTTATCCATGGCCTTCAGCCAGGTTGCATTTTTCTTGTATTTCTTTGGGTTTCCCCATAATTGTGCCCAGAACATCATTATTCCTTCTTTGTCAAGTGTTGACAAAGAAGTCTCTCCATTGATGGCTTAATATAAATATTTCTGTTTTGATTGAAATGGGAGATATTCCTTGTTGTGTGCTTTGAATTTCACAACTGCTGATTTACTTGGCTATAGCTTTAATTTGCTGCTCTATTATTTTCAATATTGCCTGGATCTCTGTTGTTTCTAGGTATTTATTGAACATGTATTCTTTGGACTTCTTGCTCTTCATCATCTTTTCTTTTATCTGTCCTAACATGATTTCATCTGATCTCATCTTGCTAATTTTATTTCTCAGCCTAATTTTGGTGGTGCTCAGTCTGGCTTCCTTCTTTGCTAACGGTTGAATATAACAGCAGTTGTGTTGTATATTGGTTGGTTTGCTTCTTGCAGTAAACTGATGCTTATATTTGATATTACAATATTGGCATCTTTTAATATCTGTGCTAGCTGTTTCTTTGGGACAAGCCTGAATGCAGGCTATCATATTCTCTTCTTTTCTGCTCTTCAAGATGCTCAGTTATCCTTCATTTCAATTTCTCTTGTTTTTTTTTCCTTTTAGTTAGAGGACTTTATTCTTTCTGAGAAGAAGGCAGAGTGTTAGTTTAAGTGTTATTTTTAGAAAGTTATTTATATTTATGTATTTATTTGTATCCCTTGTTTATTATTTTTACAAGCAGCAAACATTCCTTCTTCCTCCTATTTCTCCCACAACAGCAACCTTGGGATGAGAGACAGTGACTGGTCCAAGGTCACCCAGCTGGCTTTCATAGCTAAGGGGAGATTTGAACTCACAGTTTTCTCATTTCTAGCCTGATGCTTTAACCAATAGACCAAACTTGGTCACTTATAAATGGATTTAAATTAAAGACTCCTTCAGTGAAAAACTAACCATGTTTTTGCAGTTGGAAGAAAAGCAAAATGTTGGACACTAGGGAGCAAATAAAACATTGAGGTATTTGCATGAAGAAATGAGTGAGAAATTATTTTTGGGTGGTATGGAAAAGCAAATTTTACTGGGCAAAATGGAAAAATAAAGCAAATCTGGACTTCAAAATGACAAATTACCAGAACAAGCTAAAACCCTGTATTTACAAACAGGATAATGTTTTTATATCTAAAAGGGACATATTATTAATTAATAATACAATTTATAGACCTGAAGCATGATTTAGATAACTTTTTTTAAAAAAAAAATATCTCCTATTCAATAAAGTCTTGTTGTCAGTGATCTTGTCAAAAAAGAGAAAGAGAAAACGAATCATGTGTCAAGATATTATTTGAAGCATCTTAAGATCAATATTGTTCAAAGTAAATGGAAGGAATATAAAGTGAGTTTATTTGATCAAAGACAAATAAAAAGGGAATTTTTGACAACTCATAATGCATTTTTTTTAGGAAAAAAAAACTACCATAGGACCAGAAGATGATGCTTTAAGACTTTTTCTGCAGACATGAGTTATATGGGAAGGAAGTTATTTATCACATTTTACCCGATTAAGGTTAAAATAATTATGTTGTTATTTCTGATAACTTTTAATGTATAATTACAGATTGTATTTGAATGATGTGATCTGAGGGTTTTTTTAAAAAAAATAGAAAATGAGATATAAATATTAATTCAAATAGGTTTATTAGGACCATTTAATAGGTAAAATCTTAATTCTGGCTTCCCTTTGTGGACTTTTGCTGATTAGAATGGATGATGAATTTTTAAAGATAAGTTTATAAAAACTGAAGTGAAATACGGGGTGAAGAGATGGTTTGTTGTACTTTAAGAGATAGTTATAGGTTGTTAAAATTATTTATGCCAGCTGTGACAAGAGGAGAAAATTTTTTTCTTTTGAAAATATTGTTTTTTTCTACACTTTTTGTCATTTTCTTCTTTTTTGTCTTTTATAATTTATATTAGTTTTACAATGCAATTTTTAATAAATGTTAGCTGACAAAGTAAGAATTAGTAACAATTATAAAGTGGCCTCTAATTGTCAGAGAGTATCTGTATCTACTTTTATTGTAAGTCCCTGTGAAGCAAGGGTACTTATCTGCACAAACAGGCAGATTCCCTTTGAAGAACATGAATATTGAGGCACATGAATATTGCACAGGATGTGGCTGCTTTCATACTTCAAAGAGAAGTGCTTTGCTCATGTTAATCCACTTTTCGAAATATCCCTTTCAAACGCTTTGCATAGTAAGGATCAACTTGTGTCCTGCCACTTAATCTCTAACTTCCACTTCTGTTTTGACTAATCTGTAGTCCATTGCCAAACAATTCATGACCCTTTTCACCAAAATATAAAATGAATTAGGGGCAAATCAATAAAGCATAAAACACATAAAGAGATTAATTATGAGAGTTCAATGAACAAGATGGCAAAAATCTAAATCAGATAGATGCTTTTATGTACCATCTATTTTGCAGCAGTGTTTATTACATAGTTGGTTGTATGCAGGTATTAGAATTTGTACCAACATTCAAGAGAAATGCTATTAACTTGAAAAAGTCAAATTTAATTCTGGTTCTAGTATTAGTTGAATTAAGTTCAAAAAGTTGGTTCAAAATTCACTGGTATTTTTTCAAAATCTATTGACTAGTGTCTTAGATTAGATGACACTAAGGAAATAATGGAGTGGCTGTGGGCAGGGTCTATTATATCCAAAACCTTGACAAGTGTCTTGGATGGGGTTGCACTACTTAAATTGGATTGCACTACTCCAGATAGACTCAATGTGTAACCTGCGGTTCCTTTTAGAGTCACAGCTCTTGCTCAAAGAATGGGTACCAACCATGTTAGGAAAGACTTTGCTCAAATCCATGGTGAGTGCCAGTTATGTCCTTTTATGGATGGGCCACTTGGTTACTCATGCCCTGGTCATCCCATTAGAATTATTGCAATACATTGTAGATGGGTCTATCCTTGAAAAGTATCCAGAAGCTTCTGCTGGTGCAATCTATTTCGGGTGGGCCAAAAACATCAATGTAACACTTCTGGTCTATGAATTGCATTGGGTGCCAGTTTGCTTCTCTGTCCAGTTCAAGGTACTGCTTGTGACATATAAAGCCCTACAGGGAATGAGCCAGGCTACATGAGAAATTGCCTTTGTCCCATTACATCACCTGTCTCACCTGGTCAGACAGGGAAGAATCCCATCAATTCAAGAATTCTGGAGCCTAGAAAGTGACCTTTCTGTGCTGTTCCTCCTGCAATGTGGAATATTCTCCCCCTTGGAGCCTCCAGTTTCCCAGCCTTCTGAAAAGGAATGAAAACATGTCTCTGTGGCCTCACCTGGGGAGCCTAAAGGAGCAAATAGCCACAGGGTTTGATGGTGCCCTGAGAGCTCTCCCACAACAATAAACAAACAAACAAACAAACAAAATTTTAATTTTAACATTTTAATTTTTATATACAGTTTTTTTTTATAGTCAGACATTTTATTGTACACCCCCCAGAGTCTCTCCTTGAGGGAAACAGGCAGTTCAGAAATGGGGGGGGGTGTACTTTCTTTCCAATGTATCCTCTACAAACTCTGCCTTTTCTTCTTATCACTAGGGGAGGAATTTTATAAAGAGGGTTCATTTAAACACCAAGTCTCCATCATAAACATCAGATGAAATTAGGGGAGGGAGAATGTTGTGGGCAAGCTAGGTCTTGGTTTCTTCACTCTTGCCAAGAAATATGCTGGAATGCATAGAAATTTTTCTCAGGAATATCAAGGAGACTTGGTAAAACTGCTACTAATGCTTTTTTTAAAATTTATGTTGTTCCAGGATCTTTGCAAAACTAAGTTTGTTTGAGAAGATGTAATTTGCATGAAAAGCTGACTGGTAACAAGTGAACCTAGTCCAAGCCTCAGTAATGATTTAAAGTTATTTTAAATTTCATTTGATGATTTGTCTGTGTAGAGAGCTTAATGGGGAAACAAAATGGAAATGCATGGAGCCTTCCCTTTATGTATTCAGGTAAGTGGTTTGAAGAACATTTGTACTTAAATTTGCTGCTTAGATTGTATTATCCAAGAGCATGCTTTATTCGCATTCTGGATTAGAAGAGCATTTATCATATTCAATCTGATATGAATATATTGTTGTACAGGCTTAAACTTAATCCAGAGTGAGGTTTCAAAGAAGTTGAAGAAAGAGTTTGGATTTTGAATTCACCTGTCACCCCTATTCTACATTCTTTTTGTTGTATTTGATACAACTCTTATCATGTGAAACATGACTGAGATTCTCAATAGATTAAAAAAAGAATAAGCCCACAGATTTATCAAGATAAAAAATCCCAATATAAATTCAGAATCCCTTTCATTTACCTTGGCAAAACATCTTTAAATTATTAAAATGAAAGAATGTACACTGGGTATCCTTGTAAAATCTGAAAACTTTGCAGCTTCTTCTTTAGTTGATCCAGTCCAGTAATTAATTTCATTGCTCTTTTTTGTACTTTGATCAGAATTATGTAGGATCCTTAGCTGTAATACACCACCATCCATACAGCCTTGTTTTCATGTACAATTTATGGATTTTTCTCACTATGTAAAGTGGATCAAGGAAAATCCCTGTGTCAGAATTAACACTAGTGGAGATCACTTTCCATTGTGCAGAAACCCCCATACCTAATAAATTATGCTTCCATTTCACAGTAGGCCATGGACTGCAGTTCAAATACTTGACCTACCATATCCATTTTAACTCCCTGTATTTGTATTGGCTTTTTTCAATATCTCCAGAGGTAATCTGGATGATTCTTTTTAAGTTTCTTTGTAGAAGCATAGATTAAAGTACTTTGTAGTCAAATGTTTCAATATCCCCTTAATTAACCACATACCACTCAAACTTTTTTTTGGGCGGGGGGAGAGGAAATGTGTGATTCATACAAATTATATCTACCAGATATAAATTATATTTCAGTGATCTAAACCCAATTAACCTTCAGGAAAACTGGATAGATCTATTCTGCAAATGATAATTATGATTCATAAAACTAGGCAATTATTGGTCAAGTTTGACAGAAATTTTATGTTACTTCCTGACACCATATATTGTAAGCTTCCTTGATGTATAAGATAGAAGTATTAATTTAGATGAGGTCACTTGTGATTCATGAGTTGAATATTTCTTGACCATTTAAAATGATACTTCAGTCTCTTTAAAGCTATATATAGCTACCGTCATCTTCATAATTGATTTAAAAAAAAAATAAATCAGAGCTGTTATGACACAGATATGCACCTAGAAATGAAAATAGATACACCAAAAACCAAATATTTAAAAACTGTCCTGAAGCTATTTCTAATTTTGAAAACCTCTTGAGAATTTTTTTAAAATTTTTCAGCTACATGGAGCCTCAAGCTTTTCAGAAGATTCATTAGAGATTGACTAGACTTCAGCAACAAAGCAATGGAACTATTTTTAAGGTGAATCAATTATGAGCAAACACGTGACTGCACTTTCCACTCTATGACCTGTACTGGACATTGGTCTTCATAGTGACTGTGTGCTGTGCTGTGACTAAAAAGCTATGAACATAATGTAGGCTAGAACATAAAGCTAGAATAGATAGTTATAAAAATGGTTCTTCAAGATCAATGGCATAAAATCTAATTTTGAAAGCAAAAATAGATGCTAGAATTCTTTTTAACATCAAATATGTTGATTGAAAAATATATGTATGGTGATATTGTAAAAAAAAATATGGTATAATATATCCCTATGCTGACTGCTACTATTGTGACAAAAAGCTACTTCACGTATCCTTTAAAAACAGGATTCTGAACTTTTAAAAAAAATTTCTAAGAAAATAAATGTTGATTGATTGATGGATGTTACTGTGGTGAATTGTTCTCTTTACTGGTGAATTGTTGCGGTGAATTGCATCTCTTTACTCAAAATCAGTTTGTATTTACTGATTTAGAGGGGGAAAAAATGTGAAATGTTCATGTGAAGCTTCCTCTTAGAATTTAAGTGAAACTTGACTTCTGGTTTGTCATTGCTGCATGATTGGCACAGTGGAGTGGAGCTCCACATCCCCACGCCGAATCCTCTTCATTAGAGGGCCCCCCAAGGGGCTGAAGTCATCCTGTAGGGGTGACAGGTAAGGAGGGGTATCTTGCAGGTCACAGAGACTGGTGGCTCTCCTACTGGACCCAGGGTTTCTTCCCTCTTTACCAAAGATGAAGATGAGGCAGCCAAAATGGCTGCAGGGAAGCTAGGGCAGCTGAAGAAACTAAGATCATGCTGGAGCAGTGTGAGTGGTCAGTGATTGTAACTGGGTGAGGTGATTTTTAAATTTTGAAATTATTCTGGAAAAAGAGGCTGTGGAATTCTTTTTTTAATTTATTATTATTATTATTATTATTATTATTATTATTA
>JANHFR010008792.1:0-10292 GCA_032468015.1 Mimophis mahfalensis | reverse complement strand
AGAAAGAAAGAAAGAAAGAAAGAAAGAAAGAAAGAAAGAAAGAAAGAAAGAAAGAAAGAAAGAAAGAAAGAAAAGGCTTTGA
The DNA here is from genome assembly GCA_032468015.1 of Mimophis mahfalensis. NCBI lineage: Eukaryota > Metazoa > Chordata > Lepidosauria > Squamata > Mimophis > Mimophis mahfalensis. The sequence continues at coordinate 10,210 of JANHFR010008792.1, read as the reverse complement.
CTTCCAACTCCCTTTGGTGCTGTAGAATAACATCTAATCTCAACTTTTTACTTTTACATAATAGTATAAACTACCCATTTCTATAACAACAAATCTAATTAGTAAAACCCAAAATCAAAGTTTCATTTTTTTTCCACCTAAAGCAGAAAGTCAAGAATCAGTTTCCAAGTAGAAACAAAAGTACCATATATACTCGAGTATAAGCCAAGTTTTTCAGCACCCAAAATATGCTGAAAAAGTCACCCTTGGCTTATACTCGGGGCAATACTGCCATAGCCCTGTCACCTCCGCCCCCCCCACTGCATTTTTTAAAAATTATCCTGCAGAGGAAACTAATCCACAAAGAAAGTGTTTATTCAGGAAGAAAGTTCTACAGCAGGAACATTTTGCTTTCTTAATCCAAAATAGGAAATGAATGAAGATCCCTCAAGGAAATTCAGTGCATTCTTTTCAATCTGTGTCTTTTTCTGTGTTTAGGTATGGCAAAACTCCAGGCTGGAAGCCAAACTAAATGCAACGATACATGGCAACCACCCTTGTTATGCCGATTAATGTTGAGAGTGGGGTGCAAGAGTGCTTTTAACACCCTTTTTAAAAAGCAAATTTCTTTGCCTCCCGCTGCCCAAACAGTTCTTCATACTTGAAATGAGTTTTGAAGAATACTTCAAGCAACACACTATGGAGAAAGACAAAGAAAAAGGAGAAATCAGTTGAAATTATATTTAGCCCCCTTTATCCGTGAATAAGGCAGAGATACAAATATGAAAACATAATTACTGAAACTGCATCTGTCATAGGTTCTTAAATTCCTGCCCTCTGTTTTTAGAGATAGTTAGAAAGCTTCACAGTGTTTTAATGCACTTTCCAAGAAGAAGCACCAGTAAATCCAAATTAGTTTAAAATAAGATTTATTATATAAAGATAAGCAAACTGGCTTAGGGTTGGTAAAAATACACAGGAGGCCCTGTGTTATCTCCCAGGAGAAGGTCTGTTTAAGGGAGTCTGGAAAACAGACTGATTGGTCCAAGAGAAGAGAAATAAGAGTAGTTCCTCTTCTTTCTCTTCTCTTGGACTGATCAGTCTGTTTTCCAGAGGCCCTTGAAACGGACCTTCCATGAGCTGAGTACACCAGAAGTTTTTCAAAGTTTGCAATTCCATCACCCTCAGCCTAAAATGATGAATGTGTGCAAGCCCTTTACAGCAAACAAAGCTAAAGAATGAAGTAAACAGCTGGGATGATGGATAGTTTTTAACTGATCTCTAGATCTATGGGTTCAGTTGTCTCTCAAAAGCCCACAGAAGCCAGTCCTATTTTGTTTTGCGTATGCCTAATTAACCCTGTAAAAATGTAACCTATATACAGGTAGCCCTCAACTTATGACAACTGAGCCTAAAATTTCTGTTGCTGAGCAAGTCAGTTGTTAATTTTGTCCCATTTTACACCCTTGTTTACCATAGTTGTTAGGGGAGTCACCATAGTTGTTAGGTTAGTAACACAGTTATTATGTGACTCTGGCTTCTCTGTTGACTTTGCTTGTCAGGAGATTGCAAAAGGTGATCACCAGATCCCAGACGCTGCAATGGTCATAAGTATGAGTCAGATGCCAAGCATCTGAATTTTGATCACGTGACTGCAACTGGGGATACTGCAAGAGTTATGAATGTGAAAAATGTTCATAAGTCACTTTCAGTCCCTTGTAACTTTGAACGGTTACTAAACAAACAGTTGTAAGTTGAGGACTACTTTTATTTCAGGCATTACATGGGGGAACATTGTGATCCATTGATCTGAGCCATGGTGGCACAGTGGTTTGAATGCAACATTGCAGGCTAACTCTGCCTACTGCCAGCAGTTCAATCCTGATCTGCTCAAGGTTGACTCAGCCTTTCACCCTTCTGAAGTTGGAAAAATGAGTACCCAGATTGCTGGGGGCAATAGGCTGACTCTGTAAATTGCTTAGCAAGGGCTGTAAAGCACTACGAAACAGCATATAAGTCTAAGTGCTGTCTCTATTGCTATCTTTGGGACAGATAGATATATATAGAAACATGTACAGATGCAGGCAGAATTTGAGGGAGATAAGGAAGAAAGAAAGAATAAGCATCTCTCTGAAATATCCATTTGGAGTTCATCACTGCCTGAATCATTACCCTATGAATAAAGATGTCCAATAAGGCCAGTCAAAAATAGTAGAATGGTTACAGGAAGCAGGTCAACACAGGGTAAGTTTCATGTTTCTCTCTTTCCAGGCCACCAAAGAGCATTAACATTGATCTGTTTGGCCTGAATTACATGCTGCTCATACTACAGCTTCACTTAAACAACGTAATCATGTCAGTTTAAGAATCCAGGATGTGGTGTGGCCTAGTAACCCAGTCTATGTGGAAGGGGTGGTTTCAATTCGAAACCATATTGGGACAGTTGTGAGTCTAATTACCCTTCTCCAATTAGCAGTGGGATGTGAACTGGAAACCTAGTCAGCCATGTGTTTTCAAGTTATCAAATCATGTGTTTTCAAGTTATCAGATCAGCACCTCTGCTTCACTTTCTTCTCTCATGTTACTCTCGTTACTGGGTCTTATTCTCTTGGCAAGTGAGTGTTGAGTATAGCAATCCTCTTTCTTTAAAAAGAAAATTCTGGCCCTTCCCCTGGTTCCTTCCCCTCGTCTGCTTCTGAGTCAGGCAGTGTGTACGTGCCTGATACAAGTTCTGTGGAAAGATGGATGGGAGGGATTTTATTTTATTTTATTCATTTTCCTTACCTACAGAATTTTGTTTATTTTCCCTGGACAAAGTGCTGTTGGCAAGGCAGGGACCGTTGCACCAACTCTCAGAGGATATTCCTCAGCTCTTTAGGAGAGAAACAAGTCTGTCCTCAGATTAAAGTTCAAATCAACAGCGACATGTTTATACCTTGAAATGGGAATTACATACATGAGGTGCTGGAAATGTGCAACTGGAGCATTTAATTTTTATTTTGCACCTCTGTTTGAAAGAAGTTTTTTCCCCAATATGGTGTCCTTGAAAGAACTAAACATCAACTACCATCATCCTTGGTCAGAAGAGCCATAGAGGTCTCAGTTCAACCATGGCATGCAAAGAGATGTAAATTTAGACAATTATACATTTAGACAGTAAGGGAAATTTACAGAATGATGTGGAACTGCATGGAACAAAACTGTGATCCAAGACATGTAAACTGGAAATGGATACAGAGACCAATTTGCATGCTGCTATTCATGTAAGGCCTGTCCCCAAGAAGACTTTAGCCATGTTTAATTAAAAATAAGTATCATTTTGTGCATCTATAGAACCATTTTTCTACATCTCCAATTAGTTATATGTTGGCATCCTATCTGCCTGAATGTAGCACTCTCTTTAAACTTAGATATTGATTGTCCAAAGAAGACTATAGACCTTAATCTTAACCAGTTACAACTAATGTTCTTATTCGTAATGTGATTTTGCCACTACGCTTCACGAGATGATCTTGCTCAAATAGCCAGCCTCCTACAGTGACTGGGAAGAGAGGAAGGGGGTTAATCTAAGATTATGCTATATTCATGGAATGTTAAAGCAGTATTCCAGGCCTAGCTAAGAAGACTACTGCTAAATACAGTACATTCAGATACTTTGAGGAGATAACAACATAGCAAGACTGATATACACCCCTGGTTAATTTGCTGGGACTGGTAATTTCTTTAAACTCCTAGCATGTGTTTCTTTAAACATCCTAGCATGTGTTATTAAGCTCTGGTTCAGAAAGGCTGCAGACCAACCAGGCCTAATCATCTAGGAAAGTATTACCCACTCATATGCCATCATCTTTCCAGAAGTTTTCAGGACATCACATTATGTACTTGGAGACAGGAGAAATTAATGTACTATACTTTAATGCGCTTAACTGTATGTCCATCCTTCAGCCTCAAGAGATTCACTATGTAAGGTGATTTTGGGCTAGAGCTCTGTTCTCTGTCTAAATTATATCCTAACAGAAGGGTCATCAACTGTTGTGCTTGGAGAATGTCAATGTCCATCAATGCCAGGATTGTCTTAGAAGAAAATTCAGGCCTTCCCACTCACACGAGTACCTTTTACCCCATTTTTGGAATCCTGATACACCTGGATTGCACCAGGTTGGGGGATCTGATCTATAGCACAACATATGTATGGGTGATGATTATTTAATGAATCAAGCTGTGTCAGCTGTTTTCAACCAGGTGTCTTCCAGATATGCTGAGACTACAACTCCCAGAACTCCAGAAATAGAAAAGGCTTAGTATCTCAGTGAAGATAAGAGGGAGCTGCATCACAGGTCCATTAGAAAACCTTGTCAGCATCCTGAAAAAAATAACTCCTGATACTACTGGAAGATTTACAGAATTACAGAATGCCAAGGTTGGGAGGGACCTTGCACCTTATCCATTTCTTACAATCTCCTACGATGGCACTTCTTAACTAGCTTTAGCCAAAGACATGGTGGAACAGAGCTGCTTTGACAAATGCAAGGACGGTTGAGGGTTACCTCAACCAGGGAGAGGAAGGATTCCACCAAGTGTGTGGGAGACGATGTGTGATCCCAGAGAAGGCCAAAGTCTCTGACTGTTCAGATCCCAAACTTTCTGAGTAAAAGAAAAGGTCTGCCACAGGTATCTCCAGCCTTGACAACTTTAAGACCTGTGGACTTCAATTCCCAGAATTCCCCAGCCAGCCATGCTAACTGGAGAATTCTAGGAGTTGAGGTCCACAAATCTTAAAGTTGCCAAGGTGGGATACTCGTGCCTGGTCTACAAGAAAGCTCTTCTCACATTCACTACTACACAACTAACAACCTTTGTGAGCGGGAAGTTCAGATTCCAGGATTGGCCATCACCCAGAGGCAGAGGTACCCAAGCAAACAATGCGGAAGCCTCCTTCCGGCCCTCCTGCTCAAAATGGGAAAGTGAGGCCTGGCTGTCAAAGGTCTCTTCCTTATTTGTAACTGATCTTATAAGGGAAGAATGAAAGCAGATCGAAGTGTACCAACAAAGAATTCTCACCTTTCAGAGACGTAATGTGTTAGGACGCTGTACTGTGTATTTTCATCAAATAATAATAAAAATATCAGAATCAAAGAGCTGGTAGGGACCATTAAGTAGCCCATGCAGGAACCCAAATTAAAACATCTGCCAACAGATAGTGTCCAATCCCAGCTCTGCTCAACAATTCAGCGAAGGGAAGATCTAACGGTACCAACGCTGTGAATGAATGATCAAATGATTCAACCAGAATGTGCTTCCCTATCACTCAAGACCAATGTCCAAGATTTTGTTTTCTGGAATGACAGAGATCAGGTATTTGTTTATGTATTTATTACATGTATTTCTTGCCTTTCGTTCATAATCGCACAACTTTGTTAGGGTGGGTTAGCTGAGAAAGAGTAACGTTCGCAAAAACACTTAGAGAACATATATGGCTGGGGAGGGATTTGAACCTGGATCTCTTTATCCAACACCTTAGCCACGACACCGCATTGGCTTTCCTTCTGTGACAGATCCCTGCCTGTGTATGAGAAATGTTCTCCCATATTCTACTCACATTCTATTGCTACTTGTTATCTTAATGTTGCTCTTTGACCTGTTTTTACTGAAATGTTTTAAGTGTTGATATTGTACTTGGAGTTTTATATTATAATTATTGCTATTAGAAGCCAAGCTCTCAATACCAATATCAGCGTAGTAGGATCAAAGAAATAGTCATTAAAACTGAATAAGAAACCATTGAGGGGGGGGGGAACCCCAATAATCTCAGTACAGAAATTCCAGCAAGTTACTAAAGGTGAAAAAGCCTTTAAAAGAGACAATGCTGCCACCTGCTGCCAGAATTAGAACTCGCCTCAGCAAGCGAACTGTCTATGGAGATCCTCAGTCATCCAGGTCATGGTTGTCCCAAAGGTGCTTTTTTTTAAATAAAAATAATATTTATTGAATTATACATTTAAAAAGAAAAGACAAGCACAATACAGATAACCAAACAATAAAAACAATGACAAGGGAAAAAAAACTATTTACATAACAAATAACGACTGGGGGGTCAACTGCCCCTCCTCATACAAAAATCATCTAGCATCTTGATGTAGTATTCATCCTTATTCAATTGATCAGTATCCTTAAAATGTTATATCCAACAACCCTGTATTGAGCCATTCCTAGTTCTTCCTATTTTGCTTTTTTCTTTAAATCATTAGATGAAAGAGAATAATAAGATAAATAATGGGTAGAGTCAAAAAAAAAAGAAAAGAAAAAAGACTTGTAGGGAAAACTGTTCTAAGAATTACCTTCTTCCATATTAGTCACTTGCTTTAGATATCCTCTTATTTAACCAGGTATACCAAAAATCCCAACTTTCGTTATATATTAAAGTATCTTTATCTTTGAGCAGATACGTCAGCCTATCAAGTTTGGCACAGTTTAAAATCTTACTTATAAACATTTGGTCTGTTGGTATCAACGCTCCCTTCCAATTTTGGGGAAGTTGTAAGACCTTGAAATAAACTTCTCCTCGGTACCTAATAAAACTGTATCTAATTGTGAGTCCGAACAGTGACACCGAACTCAGAACGATCTTGTGAAAATCTAGAGTATACTTGAGCATATGCCCACCAATCAAGTTTGATTCCCTCTGCATGTAGTTCACTCCTAGATTTAATATTACCATTGGCATCCAATACCATCTTGTAAGTCAACGTATTAGTTGAGTTATAGAGTGTTGAATATGTTATGGCCTCTAACGGTGCAAACCAGTGAGGTACCTCTATATAATTAAGCCTTTCAACTTTCTGCCAAATTTTTACTAATATGCCTCTAATATAATGGTTATATAAAGGTGCTTTTTCAAGAGGCAACTAGACTTTCTGTTTTTCCTTGAAGGAGTTCCACTTATCACCCAAGAAGCTTCTGCTCTAAAGAAGCTTCTTGGATGAGAAGTGAAAAATCTTCAAAGAAAAACCAGAAAGTCCAGTTGCCTCTTGAAAAAGCACCAATGGGAGAATTCAGCAAGCAAAATTTCCATTCATTGAGGATCAGGGTGCAAAATAGTTTATAAGAGAAAGAAGTAAACAATTTATCCATGCTAAATCATGGCAGAGACAGGTTCAGTATCCTGATGTACTTTTAAAAGTTATTTTTATTTGCTGTCTTAGCACAGTTTGTTGAAATAGAAAAAGAATATAAAATATTCACACACTCCAAAAACAGAAAACTACTTTTTATGAAAAGCTAAAAGAAAATAAAAAAATAAAAACTAAAAAAAATAGAGCTGACCAAGTTAACAAAAAGAAAAAACACAAAAGAAGAAAACAGGAAAACTATCAATATGAATTAACTATATTATGAATCAAATGTTGGACAAATTTCTAAATCTATATTTTTTTAAAAAATAACAATTCTCTTTGGCAAAACTGGTATCAACAGAAAATCAGCAAATATAGAATGAGATTTCCTGCACATGTTCCTGAAAAATGGATATTGTAAAATATTCTATATCTGGTACTGTGGGCCAATGTTTCTCAACCTTGGCAACTTTAAGAAGTGTGGACTTCAGCTCCAGCATGGTGGCTGGAGAATTCTGGGAGGTGAAGTCTGCACATCTTAAAGTTGCCAAGGCTGAGAGACACTGGGGTAAACAATATCTAGCATTCCTATTGGCTTTCTGCTTTGGGAATTGACCCTGGATTCACAGCTTAATTTGGAAGAACATCTAACGGCCATGACCAGGGGGGCGTTCGCACAGGTTCACCTGGTGCGCAGGTTGCACCCCTTTTTGGACCGAGATACCCTATGCACAGTCACTCATGCTCTCGTCATCTCTCGCCTAGACTAACTGCAACGCTCTCTACATGGGGCTGCCCTTGAGGAGCATTCAGAGGCTTCAACTGGTGCAAAATGCAGCCACACGGGTAGTGATGGGAGTATCTCGATACTCCCATATTACACCCCTCCTGTGGGAGCTGCATTGGCTTCCGGTTGCGATACAAGGTGCTGGTTATCACCTTTAAAGCCCTACATGGCTTAGGCCCAGGGTACTTGCAGGACCACCTGCTCCCAGCAACAGTCTCCCATCACCCAGTGCACTCCCACAGAGTTGGCCTCCTCAGGGTACCATCAGCCAAACAGTGTCGGCTGGTGACCCCCAGGGGGAGAGCTTTCTCTGTGGGCACGCCTACCCTCTGGAATGAATTGCCCCCGGAGCTTCGGACAGCCCCTGACCTCCGGTCCTTCTGCCATGAGCTGAAGACCTGGCTGTTCCAACAAGCTGATCTGGACTGATCCGGGATTTTAAATTGTTAGTGTCAGTTTTAAATTTTAAATTATTTAAGGATTTATTGAATTAATTTGTTTAATCTTCTTTTAAATTTTATATTATGTGTTCTTAACTGTTGTAAGCCACCCTGAATCCTTCGGGAGAAGGGTGGCATATAAATTTGCATAAATCAAATCAAATCAAATTGATCCAATTGCTTTTTAAAGCCCTCTGGATTAGAGGTCCACGAACTATGCTCTAGGAAGGAGATGCAGCACTTCTTCCTTGAACCTATTCTAGATCTTTCATCTTGCAAGTTCAGGAAATTGTCAGTATATAAAAAATTATGAGGTGGGATAGCCATAACAACAAGTCAGCCAATTGGAACTGTGTGGTGGAAACAGAACCTGTTGTGAGCCATGGGATACAGCTTGGAGCCTGGGCTTAGCTTACTGGTCTGAATATAAGAGTTAGTTTGTCCTTTGATCTTTGCTTCTGTGATTCTGACTTCTGGATTCTGAGTTCTGGTTCTGCTGCATGGGTATTGTATGCATGCATCAAACTGTATATTAATGTATATAAAGAAGTTTCTTCCATAAATGAATCCTGCTGAATTATTTACTTGTGTGCTGGTTGGATTGCTGCAAACTCTGAAGAAAATGACCTCAACTGTTAGCATTTGTTATAAATGTTACCTCTGCTACCAAAATGTTAGTTCTTGGGTCTCTGAGACGAAGAGTTAGAGGTGAATGGATCGTTTGGTCATGTATCTGTGATAAAACAGGACATAAGTCTGCTCCATTCAAATATAAAGTATTTATTAGAGGAATAAAACAATAAAGAGGTAAAACCTTAACTAGGCTATCTAAGTGTACTCCATGTCTGCAAGTAAGGATGTGTGTGTGTAAGGGACAAGAACAGCAAGAGAGGAGGAAAGTAGAAAAAGGAATGTGGGGGAGAAGGCAAGGAACAAAGGGTTTTTATTCTGTAGGAGGAGCTTCTGCTCTGACCATATGTTATTGGAGGAGATCAGGTAACTATTGGAGATGGTCAGATGACCTTCAGTATGACTCAGCAATCATGGCCAACAATATTCTGACAATGAAAGAGGAAGAAGACAGCTCTCTAAACTGCTCCAGTAACCATAAAGCCCAATACTGACCTTGGGGCTGTATTTTAAGACGCAAGCAAATGTTTATTTACTCTACCAGTTAAGGCCTTTACAAATATCTGTAATCGTAAAACAAAAGGCACTCAGCATCGGGGGGAGGGGGGGGCAAGTTCTTAAGGCCTTCTGAAGGCCAACAGAAAAGGCTTGATTTAAAAGTAACCTTGGATGGAAATTAATTATCTGAAGTTTTTCCAGTCAGGAACAGACTTAGATATGAAATTGAAACCATCTTAGTCATTTTTGATGTTGATCTTGAATGGAATTGGGACAGGGTTGTGTGAATCTCCTGGTCCTGTTTTTTCCCCTAATGATTCTGGAGACTATCCCTCTGGGTTAGTTGGAAGGCCTGGAAACAGGAGATACTGTTTTGTAATGTTTCTTTTCTTTCCTAAGCAGGTGGAGAGAGGAGAAGTTGAGCCCTTAGGAACTCTGCTATAGGATGTCACAGGGGTTGGCTCTACCTTCCCGCCCCTTAACATGCTGGCTGGGGAATTCTGGGAATTGAAATCCATACATTTAAAGTTGTGCAGGCCGAAAAGCACAACTATACATGAAGGGATTGGGAGAGCTCATCTGCCAGCATGTAAGAGTCATCAGGATGCCGATGCTACCCTATCTTCAACCTGGGCCAAGCAGAAGACAAAGTGGAGACCTGACCCGGTGCCTGAAGGCCCAGCTCTAGGTGGAGAGACTTAAATTGAGTCGCAGCAAGGAGGGGAGGGTTGTTGTTCTGTTCTGTTCTGTTCTGTTCTGTTCTG
>JANHFR010008791.1:18620-34324 GCA_032468015.1 Mimophis mahfalensis | reverse complement strand
TATTTATTTATTTATTTATTAAATTTATATACCGCCCTTCTCCTGAAGGACTCAGGGCGGTGTACAGGGCAATTTAATTTGCTATGGAGTTTCCCCTTCTGCCTACAGACTGATTCCCAGGGCGGAGGAGGCAGCAGGACAAGTTTAGGCCTGGTGGGGCTGACCGAGAACGGGGGAGGAGGCGGTGGGATGAATTAGCCAGGCCCCACTACACTCAGGGAAAGCCAGGTTATCAGCTAGTGTTAGATAAAGCTCAGTGTTCATGTCTATCAAGACTTGAAACTTGAACCAAGATTCTGGGATGTTACAAATCTCCCAAGGTTTGTCCATAGATTGTATGAACATTCTTTCTATTCTCTTATTTAAATATTTAATGCTGAAGAGTATTGAACCCGAGATAGAACCTTTCTGTGGTATTCCACTGCTTTTCTCCCTTGCTTTAGACATAGACCCATTAAGGACTATGTGTTGGCTACAGTGGTGAATCAACTGTGAATCCATCAGATACTGACATAATCCATCCCATATTATTTTAGATTTATAAAGAAGGATATTGTTTACTTTATCAAATGTCTTACTGAAGTTTTAAGTACATTACAGCCATAGCAATCCCTTGATCCACTAATCTAGTCACACTGTCACACATGCGCGCACACACAAAGAATAAGAGAGTAATAACTGCCCATTGACTTGGAACACCATCCAAAGTGAATTCTACATGTACGTCTGAGCAGGATGGGAAAAGCATAAATATAGATACTGAATGGGCTGAAATTTGCAGAAGCAGTATTTACCTGTGGATAAAGATAATTTGTTTTTAGAAAAAAAAATACAGAGATTTTAGAATTAGCCTGCTCAAGATCAGCGATGATCAGAAAATCACGTGGAATTTGGCTGCATTTTGGGAATTTTTTGAAAAGAATTATTGCAGAAAACTTTTCTTTGTGCATAAAACATAAAATTTCAGAAAGACAGATTGATAAGGGTTGTTCAAAAGTATTTTTTAAAATTGGGGGAAGTATTGAATGAGAAATTTGGAGCAGAGGTGTAGAGGTTCTATTTGGCCAAATCAAGGTTTTATAACTGGAGAAAAAGTGTCTACAAAACAAACATTGTTAAAATCACATCTCAGAAAGTTCAGATTTCTACATAATTACATGCTTGATACTTAAGAAATTAATGCAATACACAATATATGAGGAATAAACAATTGTAGGTTATTTGTAGATTTGTAAGAATGCTTTACGAATTCACAATTTACACATTGTTGGTTACTGGGAGCTTTATCATAAATCCCTATGTTCTTTACAATGTGCATGTTGACTACGAGTGTTTATGTTTTTTAATGACTTACTAAAAGAAAAAGATATTTTTATGTGCTAATAGGAGTGAAAGATGTGTATCCATGGCCTTGGGATTTCAGTAAAGATATATCCATCTTCATCAAATAGTTGATAAGAAATCTCATTAAGAATCCTAATAAGATCTATAGATTGTATTCCTTTTACAGTCAATAAATAACTTAGCTTATGTCCCCTATTTCCAATGACTTTTCCATAAATATTATTGTTCTGTGTAATCTTGGGATACAGATTCACCGTAAAGGATTACATTGTTTGTTCAAAAAGCCTTAAGAGTTATACTATGCATTAGCAACATTTTCTCTTAAACTATTTTGTGTTGATAAAACTGAGGAAGTAAGAAGGCAATGTGTGTTGACGTTTCATCGTTGTCTAGTGTTTCTCAGCTAAACCTTTTATATTGTTTCATTTCCTTTCTCTTGCCTCATGTATCTGTATAATTAAACATAGCTGTCCATAGTTTGAGTTTTATTAATATCACTGTTCTATATTTTACATGTTTGTTATATGAAGTGGCAAAAATTTTTACATGCACCTAATCTAGTTAAATTTAGAACAGCATAAAATCCTTAAGAACTGCATGGTTCCTTGTATTGGAGTTCAAAATCCATAATAACTGATTAGGTCATGGGTGTAGAGGACTATATCTGGCAAGGATGACATTTGGAAAGAACGTCTGGAAATTACATTGGTTGTAGAAATTTATTTCTACAACTGAGAGAATCATATATATATGCCTGACAATAATATGCCAATAAATTAGTGTTTGAAGCACCAGTAGTCATTAATGCCGAAGGCTAGAAGCTAAAAGTTCATGAGTTCTAGTTTCTAGAACTAGTTGACACAAAGCCAGCTCAGTGACTGGGGACCAGTCATTCTTGCCCAGCCCTAGAAAGAAAGTACAGTGGAACCTTGGTTCTCGGACGCTCCTGTTCGCGACCAAATTGGTTCCCGACCAAAAAAGCCACCCGAGTTTTGAATCGGTTTATGACTCAAAATTCGAGTGGCGAACAAACACAGAGCCGAAAGATTCCTTTCTGTGCCGATTTCCCCTTCTATGCATGCACAGACAGTGTCACTTCAGATCACAACCAAATCGGTTCGCGATAACAGTCCAGGAACGGATTGTAGTCACGAACTGAGGTTCTACTGTAGTGGCAAACCACTTGTGAAAATTTTGCCAAAAAACCTCTAGGGACATGTCCAGGCAGTCATCAGGAGTCAAGTGTGACTCAGAGGGGAAAAAAAAGTTAGCATTAATTACTATAAGTTAATGTACAAAAAATAAAGAATCTATTTATATTTGTACCAAGAAAGAATATAGGTGATACTGTGGGGAGAGATCTTTTTGATTGTAGTATGTACCACAGAGGACTTCAACTCCACTTGTGTACTTCAACACCCAAAATTCCCCAGCCAGAATTCTGGGAGTTGAAGTCTACAAGCCATGAAGTTGCCAAGATTGGACACTCCTGCATTAAACTATAAGGCCAGTGTTAAATTAAATATTAAATGTTGCAAAGATGCAATCGTTTCTGGGGAGGGTGTTTGGAACAGCCAGTATAAAATAATACAGTTTTCATGAACCAAGAATATTCTTATTTGATAAAGGCAATACTTCTATATAATTTAGGTTTGTCTTTAATGAAATTATATCTTATGATATATGGTGTTAACAGAGTAGGTAGCTGAAGATCAGTTGAAGTCAAATCATAAAATTGGTGTATTTTCAGCAGAGTAGGCATTTTTGTATTCAAGTCCTGCCAGGCCCTATTGGGTCAGGAAGAAGAAAAAATAATGTTTTGTTTCGTTTTTAGATGTCTTGAAAGAATTTTAGGTTGGTGTATTGTGCACAGACTTTGGAATTAATATATCATTTGGGAGGAGGGGGTTTGCATTTGTAGAACAGTTATTAATATGTTAATATTTTATTAATAATTTTCTATGGAATTAGTTTCTGTATTGTGGTCATTGCCAAATTTATCATACATTTTTAAAGATGAAATATAATTCCTATTCCTATTGTGCATTAATTTCTTGATTATCCTATCACATTTTTATGCTTATTATGATTGATCACACAGTGAGCTATATGTTTAGATTGGATTTGGCATTTTACCCCCTTATTGAGTCTTGGGATAGGCAGATGTTGTTTGATGGTGTTAAAGGTACCATTGCAGATTGTTCCAAGTAAAGATACCTTTTGTAATTAATTTATGGTAATTTTGTTAATGTTGATGGTGTTCAACTGGTGCTTCAGATGTTTTGGGATTGCATCCAAGACACCTTCAGTTTTACTATTGGTATGATCTTTTCTTTCTTTTGCTACAGTTGTTCTACTTCTATTTGCAGGTCTTTGCATTTTGTGATTTTCTTCAGTTCTTTCTCTTCTCTTCTGCTGTCTCCAGGCACCGCCATGTCCACTATCCAGATTTTATCTTATTAAGTCTGGGGTGTTATGTGGCAGGTGCTTGTCTGTTTTAATTTTAAACTCCCTTCACTTTCTATTACTTTATCTATTTTGTGATCCCACCAGTTCTTGCTTGCAGGCAAAATGGTATTTTTTTAAAGATCTTCCAGTGTACCATTATTACTACTTTGTTACAACATTGTTTGTGATCAGTCTGTTTGCACTGTACATCACTTCTTGCAGCAGCTAACCAGGTAGTCCACTGTTTCTTCAACTTCTTTGCAGAGTCGGCATTTGTTGTCTGTTGCTATCTTTTCAATTCTGGCTTTGTATGCATTTGTTCTTAGGGGTTGATCTTGTGCAGCCAGAATTAGCCTCTCTGCTTCTCTCTTCGACTTTCCTGCTGTTAACCACTGCCAAGTCTTGTTACCAGTTTTGCGTCCAAGTTTTTGTTTTTGATCTTTTTTTATGTAGTTGCCATATCTCTTTTCTAATCCCTATCTATCTATCTATCTATCTATCTATCTATCTATCTATCTATCTATCTACTCAGGGCGGTGTACAGGGCAATTAAAAAACATACAATATAAGAATTAAAACAAATATTAAACTAACACACCCCGACAAACCAGTTAAAACACCCCATCAGTCTAGGCCGGCAGATGTAAACAGGAATGAATGTCTTTAACCTAAGGGCCAGTTTGGTTTCTGGTATTCATACAACTTCTTTGATGTCCTTTAGTTATTCTTCCAGTGTCCTTTTTTCTTCTTCAACTGCCTGGTGTACTTGGAATATGCCCACCTGTGCTTCTTGGTAAAGAGAGTCTCATTGTTGCTGCATGGATGAAGGGCATGATTTATTGTCATTATTTTTCTGGTCTTCCTATCCAGGGCTTTCAGTTCTGCTTGAATCCAGTTCACTATTCCAGCTGTATATCTAACAGCAATAACAGACTTCTATACAACTTCACAATGCTTTACAGCCATCTCTAAGTGCTTTATAGAGTCCGCATATTGGGACCTCCTTGTGCTGATCTCAAGAAGGATGGAAAGCTAAGTCAACCTTGAGCAGGTGAGACTTGAACTGCCAAACTGCTGGCAGCCGGCAATCAGCAGAAGTGGCCTGCAGTACTGCATTCTTACCACTGCACCACCAGGCTCTTACCCAGGTGGTATTTGGTGGTAATACCTTGGTGATATTTCCACCACTGAATTTGGATTTTAAGATTATCTTCCCTCTCAGGACCAATCTTCTTCCTGGCTTTAGTGTGCTTGATCTTGTCAGCTTGAAGGATGCCTAAATATTTGAGGTGGTCATTCTCATCCAAACTCCTGGTATTATTTCGATTGAACATCTTGATTCCTTCAGTTTTCAACCCTCACCCCCCACCCCCACTCTGTTGATGCTAAGGATAGCACATTTGCCCAATCCTAAATCCGTTGCAGTATTTTGATGTATATACCAATGGTGTTGATGGTTCTATTTCAGATGGTGTTTTTTGTTTCAGCTTCAGAATGTCCATGTAAAAGAGATGGAATAGCTTGGCAAGCTTTTTAAAACTTAATATTAGCATTATTCTGCTGCTTATTATATTTAGATTGTTATGTTTTGGCATGTTACTTTATTTTGCTTCCTTTGTGCTGATTTGCAATTTTTCCCTGTAAACAGTGAAGTAGTTTATAGCTACAGTTTGAAGATTTTGCTGTAAAATTAATTATTATCCTATCAGCTAGGAATTCCCAAAAATGAGACAGCAAATGACATTGAGAAATTTAAATTGGTGGCAGGGTTTTGAAGATTTTTCATCTACAGAATAGGAAGCAGAGATCGTTGTTTTCATAGCAGTGCAGCGGGTGGTGTCAGATGACAAACTGTAACATACTGTAGTTGCTTGATTTAAAACAGTGGGATTGGTCTAAGTGCTCAAACAGGAAAGATTCCACTTTGATCCACGCTTGAAAAAGCTTTACTTGGCAGGACATACAAAAGGAAGTGCAACAGAAAACAGAAAGCTGAGGCTTACTAACTCCTGGAAACCATGATTAGTTACTAAACATGCCTACTGGAGTGTGCCTCCTTGTTGACCCTTTACTGAAGAATAGCTTTTTAACAGTGTTAATTTGTTTGGTAATATTTAATGACAATTTGCTTTTGAAATCTGCTAAATCGGAACCTGGTCCAAAGATATACTATTTATGTGGCTGATAAAAGTTGACATGGACCAGCATATAAATCATATCAGAACGCTGTAATTCATGACTTTACTGGATATGGTTCCCATTTCCACCTGTATTCTATGTAGCTAATAGATTTTAGGGAAGAAATCACAAAATGCTGTCAAATTTTATCTGTGAAATTGTAGGAAATGTTCCCTGTAATACCTAGCCATTATAGTTAGAAAGGAAAATGTATCAGTGAGGATCTTTGTCATTGGAAATGTGGAATAAGAGGCTTTGTAGTATATAAATTAATGAAATTACATTGCACACAAGGTTAACAAAGATGGATAATTTAGCAACACGGATACACTCATATATTTCCTCTCAGCCCTAAGGAGAAGGCAAGCTACTTTCAAAATTATTGCCAAGAAAAATGCATGGACTTATTCAGGTCATTACAAGAAATCACAATTAACTTGATGGACAGTTACACATATACAAGTTAAACAAATTTAGGAACACTGCACATTATTGTTTTACATTTTTTCTGTATTCTGAACACTGTTTCTTCAAATTCAGATCTATTTTAGTTTCCTGTTCATTTAGAACAGGGGTGTCAAACTCAAGGCCCGTGGGCCAGATCTGCCCAACAGACTGCTTAGATTGGGCCCGCAGGGTCACCCTGGAAACAGTGAAGGATCAGCCTGTGATCCGTCTGCCAGCAAAAACAGAGCTCGGGAGGGCTGTGTGCAGCCCCCCAAGCTCCGTTTTTTTGGTGGCAACAGCCTCCTGCAACCCTCTGCCAGTGAAAATAGAGCTCAGGAGGGTTGCATGCAGCCCTCCCGAGCTCCATCTTTGCTGGCAGATTGCTCAGTCCACTACATGCACCCCCCCGGCACAGCTAGCCATGCCCACCCTGGCCACACCCACCTTGGATGTCGATCCAAGGTCAAACACAACCCTGATATGGCCTTCAATGAAATCGAGTTTGACACCTCTGATCTAGAAGATTCTTCAGAGGAATGATTAGACTTGCTGGTCTATCCCTTAGCTATAATACATCCCAATTCTGGCAATATCTATATATCCAAGGAACCTTCTATATTGTCAAGACATAATAGCAATAGCATTTGATGTATATACCACTTACCAGGGGCTTTCAGCCCTCCCTAAGCAGTTTACAAAGTCAGCACATTGCCCTCAACAATCTGGGTCCTCATTTTACCCACGTCGGAAGGATGGAAGGCTGAGTCAACCTTGAGCCAGATGGGATTTGAACTGCCTAATTGCAGGCTACTGGCAGCTAAGTACTAAGCACTCTACTTGCTGCACCACCATGGCTCATAATGCTTTTGTATCTTCCTGTCTCATTATCTATTTAGCTGTTTCATCGCATTACAGCCATTTGCAGCACCATGTGGTCATATGATCACAATTTTCAGTGTTTTTGCTGGTTTCTAGTGTTTACTTCCAGTTTTTGACCCCAAAAAACCCCATTGGGGAAAACAAACACCCTTAACTGCAAGGTCACTTAATGACCACAACATTTGCTTAACAACTACCACAAAAAGTATCATAAAATTCAGCAGGATTGTGTGGTGACCTATTTACTGACACAATTTATAGCATCAATTTTATGTTATTGTGGTCAGAAGTCAACAACTACTGTATTTGCAAACATTAAAGGCCAATATTAAACAATATAGTATTTTAAATTTGATATTTCAAGAATGTTCAAAATTGTTCCCTAAAACATAATGTGCAGGGCTATTTAGAAGGTGAACTAGGTTTTGTGGAAATATATATTTGCATTATGAAAGATAAAAAAAAATTCTAATTCTTGGTTGTTTAAATATAATAATAGAAAAATGGTCTTAAGTAGCACATTTAGTGATACTATTATCATGAAAAAATCATGGAAGAAATAGAATAAATTTTATATAGAAATTAGATTTTTTAAATTTTACTATTCTGAACAAATTCCTGTTTATAAGCAAATTTAATTCAATGTAATTTTGCCCCAGAATTTCAAGATAGGTATATCCTATTATCTGAAGTGGTTTCAGGCCTGATTTAGGCACTGTATAATAACAAATATTATTACATTATCCTCTCTCTACAACTTGATCTAGTGCAAAAAAATATACCTCAAATAGCTATATAGCAAATTTGACATGAAATTATTTTTCATGAAACTTTGTCACATTGGATGCATTATTTAAACAAAGGTCTTTCAAAAAAATAATGTCGGTGAACAACCTTGAAACTGACATTTTCAAATTGTTTTTTGTTTCCAGAAATTACCATAATAATTTGTTTTATTGCTATAGTCATATCCAGACCTTGTTTGTCAGCTACACTATTGCTGAACTATAAGCTCTGCAACCAAACCTTTTGCTGAATAAGATTCACATAGTTTTGTAATGTTGATAAGAAAGTAGACAGCAAGTCTTCAGCATTTAGATTTAGAGCTTTTGTGGAAAAGTCTTCCTCCTTTTGTGTTGATCTTAGAGCTAACTGAGTTGCATGTGTTTTAAAGCAAGTGGTACACAACGTTTTTAATGCCTAAAAGTTGAATAGTGCCTTTGACTGATATACCAATCACCAAAAGATGAGTGAGGCCAGGACAGCAGTATGTTCACATAGTGTGATCTGGGCAGTCAAATAGACGCATTAATTAATTAATTAATTAATTAATTAATTAATTAATTCATAACACGCAATTAAAATAAATACAAATTTATTAAATCCAGTGAACATACTTCCTTCCCATATATTTAATAATTTTGCTTCTCTGACACGTTAACTCTGTATTTCCCAACCTTGTCAACTTTTAAGCTGTATGGACTTCAACTCATACAATTCCACACATCTTCATGTTGGCAAGGTTAAGAAATATTCACTGGGTTGCAACTTCGGAAATGAAGCAAAGCTGTTCAGGAGATACTGTACATGCGATCCTGAGGGCATCATGTTAAATGATATAAAAGGAGTAGTCTATAGTCTACCAAGAGAAATCGAGTTCTAAACAGTTTTGTGAACCCTTCAAGGTAGGCCAAGTCAGGAAAGACACTAGACACTGGCTTGAACTCTGTTGCTGCAAGCATTAACAACAGAATCTTGATAGTCCCCCCACCCTCCTAAAATTCAATGCAGAATCAGTGTGGGGTTATTTTGAGTCTCTTTCTCATGCTTCCTCCTTTCCCAGGACAGGAGTTCCTGTCTGTTAACAGATTTGCTCATGATTCTTGTATCCCTTCAGCAGTATTACCTCTGCATTCCTCCATACCCCCTCCCCCCAGCAGAACCCATCTCCCCACCTACATGCAAAGACATTCCAGGCACGTTGCCATGGGGACGATTGCAGACTCACTTCCTCCACCCTCACTTGGCATTTCCCAGAGTCAACCGACAAGTTTGCTACGCAGTCAGATGGAGTTGGAAGGTCCCCCGCCCCTGCCCCCTCCCTGCTTACGGCGGGAAGCAGAAGGTCCTTCTCATCTTGGGGTTCCCTATCTACTGATACTGGGCAGCAGGTCACAGGGATGCCCCAGTGCCTCTAGATAGGAAAAAAACAACTCCAGTTTAATCCTACCACTCCTATTCTGAGTTATACTTCTGCACAATCTAAGCTATTGAAGTGTCCATGAAATGTTTGCTTTTCACCAAACCAGGATGAAATTATTTACAAGCTAGCTTCAACCTTTATGAAGGAATATCTCCTGCCATATTCTGTGCTGTGTACATGTACTGCATGTCCAAAATAGACGGGGGGGGGGGGGAGTTTGTTTACAAGGACAAAAGACTGCAGGCAAATATGCCTAATGATATATTACTTTTTTAATGTAATATAACTATCTCAATAAACCTTAATTAAAAATGATACCTTGACATATCTTAAGATTAGTATTTACATAAGTGAAAAATAGAAGATAGTAAATTATTTGTGAGAGGGATTAATGAAGGAAACAAGAAAAAAAACGAGCTTGAAAATATTGTCTTTGTACAAAATAGAAAATTAGAGTACATTGTAAAAAGGAGGGAGGAAGGGAAGGGACACAGAAATTGAATGAACAAGCCAAAGGAGGTTATGTACAAGAAATCGCATCACTAGAAATACAGCCGTACAGTAATAATAGATCCTAGACAAAATAAAAGAAATTGCATCCACATTGTATGTGCATCAGTATATTAGTATAGTGCAAGTGCGTAAACATCTTGAATTGCCACAGCTTACCTGCTACTATTAAAATACACTTTGCCTTCCCACAGCTGGGTGGATATGAGATTTATTTTGCAATATCTGTAAATGCTACTACCAGTAGCTTTTAAATGACTTTAAGAGTAATGTGCTACAGAAATTGATCTTTAAGTTACAAAAGTATGGATGACAGTAGCTAGATCCTTTTCTTCTAGATAGTCATTGTTGCTATATCAGCTGCACTTGATACAGAAATAAACATGATGTAATCACTGTGTTGAAAAATTTATGGTGATAAGCAGTTCTAAGTTGAAAATAAATCTGGATGCCAAAAGATTGTGTATACCATTTGTGTATTGGGTTGTATACTGTAGATAGTGAATTGCTTGGACTTTATAAAATATTTAAGTAATCTTTAAAAAATTTCAATATATCTGTAATTTATATTAACTAAACAGAGCGATGTTTAGGAATGAAGTTCAAAGTCCCTAATTCATGTGCCTTCTATTTCATACAAATTTCAGAAGCAATATTTTATTGCAGGATACATCAAATTGATTATTGGCATCAAATTAGGAAGGGGGGACTTTTATTTATTTATTTATTTTTAACCTGGAATGGTTTCTGCTTTCTTAAAATGTGGCAAACTTGAGTTTATGCTAAATAGTTGACAATTGTACTAAGTTGACCTTTGTACTAAGTTCTCACAGTTCTCAATGTTATTTAACAAACAATTGCTTGCTCAATTAATATTTTCAAAAATAACTGCTCTAGTTCAAGTTGTTTTCAGTGTTTTTTACTTTTTAATGTTTGGTTTTCTATATTTTATATTTTAAATGTTTAGCAAAATACAGGTATAATCTTGAAATAATCTGTTTTTAAAAATGGTTTTACTGAAAATGTCCAAATCATGCTTTATATGATTGCATATGTATAATAAATATTACATAATTATCATTTTGTATTGATTATAATATAATGATTTATATTTATGTTTATAATTATACTTACTAATACATGTTATTTACAATATTACAGCATATATTTATAATATTTACAGTATATATATATGATATACATGTTAAACGCTACATCTCAAAATATCACTATGTACTTTCTAAGACTTTATAAAGTATAGTAAGTTCCTCTCCATGGCCTGCTTGACTGATCCAAAAAGGATCAGATATGCATAGGTTTCATAACTAACTAGTAATTTGAACACATACTTACATAGCATTAGCAAACATTTTCTCATTAAAAATATACTTTTCAACCTCCCATTTTGTCGTGCGGGTTTTAATAGAAACTCGTGAAATTTTCAGGGAGTAGTTTAATCTGCTATGCAAAAAGCTATGGAAATTGTTCAGTTCTGTAATTGATTTCTTATCCCTTATATTGGAAGTGCATTGCTGGCAGATTAGATGGTTTCACTGGTTAGCTGAGCAAACTGCTTTGCCAGTGTTTGACCCAGTTATTTTTTTCCCCTCCACTCCTCATTCCACGAGTACTGAAGGAGATTATTTAGTATGCATAGCAGCATTTTCTAGCCAGTTATATGCCAGGTGAGAGGTTATAGCACAGAAAGAGAAAGGAAGGAGAGACAGCTTGTGAAGAAGTGGAATGTACGAATTGATTAGTTCAAAGAAAGAAAAAGAAATCAGAAACATCTGAGTTGGGAAACAGCTTCAATTCCCTATTTTTAGATTAGATTAGATTAGATTAGATTAGATTAGATTAGATTAGATTAGATTAGATTTATGGAATTTATATGCCGCCCTTCTCCTGAAGGACTCAGGGCGGCTTACAAGAATAAAAACATAATATAAAATTTAAAAAAGGATTAAACAATTAATTCAATAAATCATTAAATTACAATTTAAAATTTAAAACTAACAGTAGGACAATTTAAATCTTTTGGAATGTTAGTTTTGTGTCATTGACAGGATACCTTGTTACACAACCAGTCAAACTATTTACTGATTTAATTTTCACATAGTACAGAATCACACTTCATGGTCCATCAGGTTATACTTGCTGATCTTGGGAAGTAAAAAAGAATTGAAAACTACTGTATTTTCTTTAGGATTAGATTCTTAACAATTATACTGCTGTATAACACATAGCATGATACTGGGTACCTAGGGGACCAACTTCCCAAAAATTCTGCATAAGCCTGATTGATAGTTGGTTTTCCATTGCTTCTTTCCTTTTATGATGGATTACTGATGCAGTCATTGGTTAGCATATCTATTTATATAATGGTTAAGCTGTTGCACTAGGACGAGCATATTCTGGGTTCGAGTCCATTCTCAGCCATGGAAATTTACTGGATATCCCATTTTCTCAGCCCAGTCAACCTCACATAAAATATCTTTGAAACTCCCACAAATTCTTGAGGTAAAATGGACATTTAAAGGTAGCAAATAAATGAATGAATAAATCTGTAAAACTATTGACAGCAGCCATCATAACATATTCTTAAAAAGCTTTTCACTCCTCATTTGTCTTCTCTTTGAAATTCACATTAATCTAAAATCAGATTTTGTAAACTTCTAGCATTTAGTCCGGGTTAGAATCTTAGTACTTGCAATGGTGCAAATACTTCAGTTCCATAAATGTCTACTTTAATGTGTTTATGCTAATTCTTTCATGCAATTTTTTAGCGTTGAGACTAGGGGATTGCATCTTTCCAAACTAGTGCCTTCCAGATGTATTGGACTGTAGCTCACAAAATATGCTGTAACTATGGTGAATAGTTAGGAATCTAGGTTACAGTCAAACACATCTGGAGGACACAAAGCTTATTTAAATGTATGATTTATTGTTGTAAACTTCTGGTACTTCCTGGCAAAATTAGTGCTATACAAATGGAATAAATAATCTTCTAGAAGGCAGTTTTTAATGAAGCTGGTTTTAGATTATTTCTAGGCTCCATCCAATTTTATTCTGGATGTTCTCATGTACATTGTTCAGTAGATGGACTTTCTGTGGGGATGCAAAGAGTAGACAAATTCTGAAGAATAGTTTACATTACTGTACACCGAATTCTGTTCCTGCTGGAGATATTAGGTCCTTAATCTTTACTTCTAGTCAACTAATTTGGGTCAGGTTTACGATTTATTTTTAAAACAACACTATCAAAAGTAAAACTTGTATGCATCTTCCATTTGAACTAGATGACATATATAGTAATGTTGTCTTTTTAAACTCGGATATTGTACAGTGTTGACTTCTGTGAAAGAGTGTTTATGTTTTAAAGAGATTCCTAATTCCAGTTAATCTAACAGCTGTCTGTGAAGCCACGTTTTGTACCAGCTGAAGCACATAGATAGTTTTCAAGAGTAGCTCCAGGTACAGTACAGTACAGTACATTGCATAGTCCAAATGGGAGATGATGGGTGTATGAATGACTGAATCATCTCCCATTTGGACTACTGCAATGCACTCTACATGGATCTACCCTTGAAGAATATCCGGAAACTTCAGCTGGTACCAGTTATGGCTGTACAGGCAATCTTGGCACACGAAGAATGGCACATGTAACATTTCTGCTATGCGAGCTGCATTGGGTGCTGGTTTGCTTCCAGGTCCAGTTCAAGGTGTTGGACCCATAAAGCCCTATATGGCATTGGCTCAAATTACTTAAAGAACTGCCTTTGTCTCATTATATTAGCCTGTCCCACCCAGTCAGACAGGAAGGATATGTTGTGGACCCCAAAAAATTCTGATGGCTACCTTTGCACCCACCCTGTAAAATACTTCATTTCATTGGAAGCGGAGCACTTGAGTATCTTCTTCCATTCATTGGCGCTCAGGCTCTGCAGGAAAAGTTGCTGTTCCTTATCCAGCAGCAGTGGGTAACGGGAAGCCATGGCCCTGGCGAACAGGGTGGGCGGCCCAACAGCTGCGACCTGCTGGCGGGTGGCCAGCAGAGCAGACACTCTTAAGAGGGACCTGCGGAGGCTTGCGAAAGAGCGGGAGGGTGGAGCGAGGGAGGGGGCAGGTGAGTAGCCCCGTGCCGCGCAAATCTTCCAATGCTGGCTTGGCCCAGCTTCCAAATTGTTTGGACTCACCAAACAGAGTCCCGGTGCCATGCTTCAACCCGGAATCCAACCCCTTTCCCCTGGGTTGTTGGGCTGGCTGGAAAAATCAGCTCATGGGATAGGAGTGTCATTCTTTATGTGCTCAGAGGCAAGGGATAGTGTGTGCATGCATGCACACATGCACATGCACACAGGGAGGGGGTCAGGAGAGCTCATAGGTCACATGGCAGGTGACCACCGAATCCTGGAAATTTATGAAAAATACGGGACGGGCATGGGAAAGATGGAAAAAAACAGGAGTTTCCCAGCCAAAACAGGAAACTTGACAACTATGGTTAAGGCAGTGACATCCTGCCCCAAAATCCATGCTGCATAAATCTTCATTTTGGAAGGGAGATCTGTAGAGTTGCCACCATCATCATAAATGTGGCACATTTTATGATCACTGTTTGTGATGGTACTCAGCACATCTCTCAAAGTCACAATTTCATTCTTAGTACAATCCGATTATAGCACAGAAAAGGAAAAGAGTAGGCTTATTCTGGGAGGGTAGCAGGTGTGATTAGTAGTCAGCATATTATATATGAAATTGTTGGCCACAAGGCAGCAGATGGTATAGTGTGTAGTCTAAGCCTTGGATAATGGTTGCAGAGGAGTGAAGAGTCTGTTTTTTAGAACACCTTTATTTTTAAAATCTGCACATTGCTTCAGACCAAAGCCTTTCTAATTTAGAACAGCTTTGCTTATCAAAATCTGTTTAAAAGTAATCAAACCCTCACTTATTTCTACAATATTTTATTGTCAAAGTCTTACTGCACTACTACTGTGTGGCAAAAACATCAAGAAAGTACATTTCTCAGAGGGCAAGAAATTTAATAATTTTCATGAAACATCCATTCATATCTTCTCAATATCCCATAGCTGGGAATTATTTTAAAAATGTCTGTATATATGTGTGTGTGTGTGTGTGTGTGTTTTCTTATGTTTTTGTGGGTATTTATGTCTATGGCATTATGCTTTGTTCAGGTATTTTCCCACGTCTTCATAGTTGTGCTTTTAAAGTTGTAGCAACGTTTCAGTAAAATCTCATTGTTTCTCAGCTGTTTCTGTTTTAAATTTGGTGCTGGCAGTATGCTCTGCTTAAATGGTTTTTTTCTTTCATCCTGATAGGTTGGGGCTCTTGGTTTGTGTTTATTGGTCTTGGTGTTGGCTGTGTTTTGCTTGATTGGTGTTTCTGATACATTCTGTCTGTTTTGTAGCATTCCTTTGCCTTGATTGGCTGGCAGCTTTGTATTTTGTGTATTGGGGGCTTTCAGTGTGGCTTGGCTTTGGATGAATGGCCGGCTGTTGTTTACTAGATGACTAGGTTTCATCTGTGTGGCTGGCTGGGGTGTGCTTTGGCTGGAGTTGTCAGGGGGTGTCTGTTTATATATATATGTATGTATCTATCTTTATCTCTGTCTCTGTCTCTGTCTCTATCTCTATCTCTATCTCTATCTCTATCTCTATCTCTATCTCTATCTCTATCT
>JANHFR010008787.1:22427-34159 GCA_032468015.1 Mimophis mahfalensis | reverse complement strand
GTGGGCTCCCTGGGCTCCAAAAGCCAGGCACGCATGCGCATGCACGCATGCACAGAAGCTGGGGGTCACAGCATTAGGAAGGTTGAGAACTGCTGCTGTAAACCATATCTGGGCTTTTTACAGCCCCCAGGCTACATCTGGTCCTTTTGCTGTCACTATCCAGCCCACATGAATGGCTTTTATTTTGAAGACAACTGCTGTTTTTTTGTTTTTTGATTTAAGTATGTGCACTCTTCCATGGCTATACACCTTCACAGCCCGGTTGGTTTGCCCCTCCACGGCAATCTAACAAAACTAATTGCCCATTCTTGCTGTAGACTATCCAAGTGTGCAAACTGTCAAGCAGTGAAACAGGCTGCCATAGGTTGCTTTCTGTTCACTAGAAGCCTTTAAACATCTTCCGGTTGCTTTCCTTAACACTTATAGATAGAACACGGCATTCTGTGATCCTTGTTCTTCTCTCTTACAGGTCCACGATATTGAATTCACACAGATTGAGATGAAAGTGATTGAGGGTCTCAAAATTGGCAATGAATGTTTAAATAGAATGCACCAAGTAAGTGATGCATCGGAGCTGCCTGCCCTCTCTTAAATTGCACCCCGTTGCCAGTCATCTTGTTGATGTAAAATTGTGGGGTTCTCTTACAGGTTATGTCAATAGAAGAGGTGGAAAGAATCATGGATGAAACCCAGGAGGCTGTAGAATACCAGAGGGTATGTATGGGTTGCATGGTCCCTTCTGCAGGGCTTGGGTGCAAGGAATTGTGTTTTTATGACTTGTTTACATGTAGGTAAAGTACCTTACCATATTACCCGGAAGTGTGTATTAAATTAGTCCTCAGTTTTGAAGCTGAAGCTCAGATAGGTACAACTGTTCATATTTTTTTGACGTCAGTGAAAGAACTGAAATGTTTGAGATCTGTTGAATCTGTTAGATTCACTGAGCCATCTGCCTTTTTCTTTGCAGCAAATAGATGAGATATTGTCTGGAAGCTTCACTACAGAGGATGAAGATGCTATTTTAGCTGAATTAGATGCCATCACTCAGGTAAGCACCAGTTGCCAAGTCAGGGAATTACTTCAGGACTTGTATTTTGAAGGGGTATCTTTTATGAACAAGCGGCGTTTTCATCCAAAATATTCGGAGTACAAGTCATCCGCGACTTAGGACCACGCTTGAGCCCACAATTCCTGTTGCTAAACGAGAGTTAAGTGAATTTTGCTCCATGTTTCTTGCTACAGTTGTTAAGTGAATCATTGCGGTTGTTAAGTTAGTAGCATGTTAGCTGTTAAGTGAATCTGGCTTCCCCATTGACTTTGCTTATTAGAAGGTCACAAAAGGTGATCACATGACCCTGGGACACTGCAACACTTGTTAATATGAGCTAGTTGCCACGCATCCAAAGTTTGATCACAGATAGATAGGGTTGCTGCAACAGTCGTAAGTGTGAAAAATGGTCATGGTTTTTTCAGTCCCGTTGTAGCTTAGAATGGTCACCAAATGAACTGTTTGAGGACTGCCTGTATATCATTTGCATTAACCTTCTGAATCTTCACAGGATTCATCTTGATCCTTCAAGATTCATTTTAAATAGGATAGAATATTTTCCATTTATTCTTGGATTTTCCAAAATCCAGTCCTTCAGTCTGGGATAATTAAGCTTTATTTTCACAATAAGTATCCGTTCATATGAGTGCCAGTATGCTGCATTTTGCGTTCATGTTAGAAATAGTTGGGAAACGGCTAATGTTAACAAAAATAATTAGTAATTTATTATGATCTTGTGCAGAGAGAAGGGCAATAAATATCTCACTCTGGTAACTAAAATTCAGGGTAGAAAATCCTAATTGTTAGGATGATAATGATGGAATTATATGATAAGATGAACTGGGAAAATATTCGGAAAGGAATAAGGAACATATTGGGGATTGTAATTACCTTCATAATTCAAAAGCAATCCAAAATTCAAAAGTAAGACCTAGAAAAAGTGTGTTCCCTCTTAAGATTAGGAGCTTTTTCCATTCTGATTATCTTCTTTACATGTTTTAACTGACCAAACAAGAAGGTTGCCAGCAAACTTCTGTGCAAATAAGTGATTTGCAGAAAATACAAATCAGAATTCACTTTATACCTTACCTTCTTGCTGTGAGCAAGAAAGAAGGAAATAAATAGTGCCTCAGTAATCTTCTGGTTATTCCTTCTTACACGTTTGGAAGCCCCTGTAGTTCTTCTACTGTAGTGTCCACCAGCCGTTTTAAGGATAAAGGAAGAGGGTGTATCTCAGAGACCATACATTGTTGCTTGCCAGAAAGTGATGACTATGTATCCAGTTGGAATCATTATGAACCCATAGCTATCAATCTGAGCAATCCACAATATTTCCTAAGAAAAATCTATGCTTGTCTCACGCTATACAACTCCTGGTTCAAATAGCTTTGAACCAGGAATTCCAAGAATTATAAACTAGATGTGAAAAAAAGTCAATTTCAAACCATTTCTCTATTGTTGTCAAGAAAACTACGTGTCCATCCCTGTGCAGTCCTTGTGAATTGAGCTTTATTCATTGAAGAGTCAATAGCTTCATTTAACCAAATTATTCAGAATTACCCATCAAGGTGTTGGAGGCATTGTATAAATAATACAGGCTCAAAACTCTAGAATTGGCAGACAGATGGTACCACAGTCATTTCCTGTGCATTCAAAAGTTCTACAGTTAATATAAAGTTGTTTCCTGTCTTTACGTGTTTCAGAAGAACCTTTTTTCTTTTTCCTCCAGGAGCAGATTGATCTTCCAGAGGTTCCCACAGAGCCTCCCCGAGAAAGGATTTCAGGTAGTATTATCTGTTTGGAGTTTATCGTCTCCTTTTGACGTTGCCATTATGTGCAAAGCCAAAGACGGCTCTTGGTCTTTGGCTGTGACTAATAAATACTTAATTCAGGACAGAAATGGAATCTACAGAACATTCCTAAACATCTCTAGGGCTCTTTATAATAGTTTGTATCAAAGTTTACTCTGTGTTCAGGCCCCAGCCAGTTACTATAATTTATGCAGAGCTTTAGAGTTTGTAGTTTTAGTGTGGCAATTATTTGTAAATTACCTTGAAAGTAGGTGTGGTGTATCAGCCCGGTATTGACAAAGGGGAAGGCTGAAAAATGAGTGAATTTTCCATTTGTATTAGATTTAATTTGGTTCTGGCCCGTCCATACTTTGGTATCTCTGCGTCTGAACTACTATTTTGCTCTTTTACCTATTTTATTTCTTACATTCTATATTTTCTCTGGAAACTCAAAGGAGCAGCATGGAGATCTATTGATCTTATCCCGCTAGCAACTCTTCTAATATGAGAGTGTCACCATAGTCCATAGTCACCCTGTGGATTCATGGTTCAATGGAGGTTTAAACTTGGGCATGTCTCAGCCCTGTACTTAAAACATTATACCATAGTGGTATATACCATATAGGCATCGTAGGAGGTTATTTTTTCATTTCACTTCACTATACTCAAGTGCTTCTCCCATTTCATGCATAGAACATAACCTTTTTAAAGTAATTCTTTGTTTATTGAGAAACTGTTAACTGTTTTCCTATCTCTTACTTAATTTTGAATTGCTATGAGAGACTAAAATCTAGAAACTCTAAAAAAATAAAGTTACTTCTAATTTGTGTCTTAAAACATCTGGCTCCTGTTTTTTGTTCAATTTGCTTGTCTCTTTTTTCTGAAAGCAAACACTGAAATGTAAAATGAGTGGTACGGTGTAGTGAATTGGTAGAGAATGAAAGTAGGAACCGAGAGTTGTGCAAAAAGGATGAGAACTGAAAAGTAGGGTCTTCATGCTGTCTCAGTTTTTGCCTGCAGTGCAAATGTGGTATTAGTCTGTGACTCATTAAAGCAGCCACATCTGATTTCAGGATCATGTAGCAACAGGTAAAGACTTCTCTGCAATAGTTGCCATCCTATGATCATGGACAACAACACAGCTGCTTAAATGAGTCCTAAGCAAGTGCCACATTTGCACTCCTGCATCTCCTCTTGCAAAGTGAATCTATAGCACAAGATGTCAACTACCAAGCGCACACTCCCAAATCAGTTTTCTGGGTTTTTTTTTAGCAAGTTAATTATAGTTTTGATCATGCCCCGAACCTGGCGCTCTCAAAAATAGATTGAAAGCACATCTATTTAGAATTGGTTTTGCTTGGATCAGATTATAGTCTGCCTGAAATGCAATGGATTAAAAATGAATCTGGACAAGTCAGAAGTCTTGGTAGTTGGTGAGTTCTCAGACAATTGGGAGGGACTCTTCTTATTCTACCTTAATATCTTGTTTTTTTCTCCTGAAGGAGTAAATCTACAATTTGTTGGAGAGATTCTTGGACCTTGTGCCGTCTTTGAATGCACAGATCAACAAAGTGGTCTAGAGCAGGGGTACCAAACTCAAGTCACGCAGGCTGGATGCATCACATGCTGGCCACTCCCACCCACCCCAGTTTAGCAAAGTCACGATATGTCACATGACAACATGATGCCATGAGTTTGACACTCCCGATCTAGAGCATCTTTTCTGACCTCTATATGATTTACTATTTCAAACCTTTTCTGGAGAGATTATATTGCTTTGCTTTGCTTGTCTATAAAATGGACTATTGCAACATACTCGGTGTAAAAGGGGTTCTTTAAGGAGAACTGGAAATGGCTTCCGAGCCAAATGGCAGTGGTGTTACTTGTCTCAGGTGTATCTTAGCAGGAGCAGGTGGCGCATTCCGACTAAGCTGCCCGCCAACAAATTTTTGAACCGAATTCAGGGGCCTGATACTAAATTTCCGAAAGGCTTGAGTCCCACCATCCTGAAGGAAAGATTCCCTGCGCATGTTTGTAATCTTGGAGTTACATTCTTCAGATAAAGGTCCATTTTATGTGGGAGGAGACTTATTTGGGAATCTGCAATGCTGCTGATGCCTCCAGTGCTATGAAGCTCCCTTTCCTTGATAGTTTTGCTGCTTCCTTCTGGCATTTTTTGGGGAGGATGGGGAAATTGGGGGAAATTAGAATCTATTTTTGCTCTTTCACTTTTCCCCAGAGAGTGCATTTTGATCTGTAGTCTTGAATGTCGATTTCAGATTTTTTTGTTATTGGTGGGGGGGAAACTATGTTATTGGAGGGGGGGAAACTATGATTATTACTATTTTTAGGATTTTACAAAATGTTACAATATTTCGTGTGTTTTGTCTTTGGTGCTTATTTGTGGAATGTATCCCAGGCTGGCTCTGCTGAAAGCATGCAGTATATAAATATGAGAAATAACAAATATGTAAGAGACATCCAGCTATAGACTATCATACGTAAATAGCTCTCTTTTCTAGCAAGGAGAAAAGATCTGGCTTTTATTTACAGAGTTTATTATTCAGACCTTTTCTTGGTTTGTCTAATGGTTCCCTTAAATGGGCTAGACCTGGGAGGATCGGTCAGAACCAGAAGAAAGCTTTCAGCAAAACTGGACAGAAGGATAGGGTTTTCAAAACAGCCACAACATCGCTTTGCTTGTGCTACAGCATCTCCTGCCACTTGCATTCTGCATTCACAGTATGATTAATCCTGGCACAGTTGATTGGCATGTTCTCCTATGAACGTCCATGCCTTGTCACAGTAGCTCTCTTTTAAAAGGCATTAGGTGGCCACTGGGAGAATATAATTTATCTGCTGAGGCCAGAATTGAAGAGTATGCTCATAATTAAGCATAGCTTCTCCAGAAAGATTGGGGGCAGGGAGGGGGGGAGGTTGTATTTGAGCAAGCATTTGTGCTATTTGTTAGTTGACCTGGGGAAAAAACTGGTATTAATGTAGCTCCCGAAGAATGTAATGGCACCAACACACATATCTGATCGTTCTGGAAGAACAGAGAGGAATTCACCATTCCCTTTGGAAGGAGTATTTGTAGGAGCAGAAGGCAAAAAAGTACCTATGTCTGAAATCCTGAAAAGTTGCTCCAGGTGTATGTCAGTGCCAAGTTGGCCTAAACCTCTGCTTAGGATTTACTGGCTCTAAAACCATTCAAAACCAATAACTCCTTCCTCTTTGTGTGTGTTTTTCCTTCTCCACAGAAAAATCGCCCATCAGAGTCAAACCAAAGCCAGAACCGATTGCTGCATCTTAACTCCACTCCCTTGCGGGGTATCCCTGCGTTGAATCTCGGAATCCCAGCACGCCTGGGGTACAGGAGGCCTCCCTGCTGGCATTACCCAGCCATACTGGAGCAGGTTTTCTGCACAGAATGGAAGCTGTAACTGGTTAATGTTCCCATATCAAGGTTATTTTGTAGCGTGCACACTCCTCCTTTTTGTAACTTAAACGGGATTAAACGGTGACTCTTAAACCTTCCAAGCCAAATGCTTTCCGCGACTAGATTTCGGCTGCCGACCTGCCTGAGATGCCAGCAGAGCCTCCCTGTCTTTCGCTCCCTCCGTTCCTGTTACACGTCGGAGCGTGTTGTCACTGCTCGGCTACCCGGAGGAAAGAACTTCTGCGGAACTTCTTGGCCTTCCTCTTGACTCCTTTCTCGACGGCTTTTCTGAAAGGCTCTTTTCTTTTGGCAAGGATGGAATCTCTGAACCTTGTTCAACCCGTGGGTTTTGTGTGCCAAGATGGGAGCTTACTCTTCTGTTGGTAGTTCCAGTTTCTTGTGTTAGGCTGCTAGCGGAGATTCGAGAAGTTGGTTCCATGTTCAGTATGCTCTTGTGGTCAATGCGCTTGTAGGCCTGGGCACTGGGAAATAATCCAAAGCTGGTGGGCTCATTCATGAGAAGAAAGTAGTCTTGTTTCCTGCTGGGGGAGAAGGGGTTATGCTTCCCAGGCCACCTGCTTTTACCTTTGCCTCCAGAGTCCCCCAGCACGAAGAGGCTGAACATAAGTCCGGCTTCTAAGAGCTCAAAAACGAACGAGTTCAGTCATAGCAGAGGGCTTTGTGATGGCTCCTGTGCCCTCCTCAGCTTCCTAGATCTGGGCAGCGGGCACGCTTTCTGTTTTTAATGACAGAGCCTCTTCTCCATCGGTGAGTTACTAGGTGGGCTTAAGAGCAGAGTGAGACAGTGCCACCCACGTCGTTCTCCTCTCACAGAAAACCTGAATGTCCCTTCAATTTCCTGAATGTAGGAAATTGTTAACACTAACACTTGAAGGCTGGGTGGTGAGCTGAATAGACTTCCCTCGAGTGGATGGTTCGTATATCAATAACACACCCACCCACCCCATCATGTTGCATTGATTTTGAAAGTATTCGATTTACCTTGGGCCGGTAGTTAAACAGTGAAGGGGACTTGAAAATTGTTTTGCCTTTTGCCAGGTTGGACAAGGTGACGGCTGTATTTGCATTGTTCACCAGAGGGCAGCCTTACTCTAAGCTCTTCATAACTACGAACCTTGAGTTGTGTGTCTTAAAACCTCTTTATTATTTCCTCAAGCAAATGGCAAGGGAGCCCCTGAAGGGATACAAGGTCCTGCTCTGGTGGTCTCCTGGGTATCATACAGATGGGGTGTCTTAAAGGGCTTTATTAGACACACACACACACACACGGTTTACAATATAGCTCAGTGCCTGGGGAAATAGATGACAGAATGCTTCTGCCTTTTCCTTGCCAGTAAGAAAGAACAGAAACGAGAAGAACCAATGGAAACCAAATCTGCAAAGCCCATGAAGAGAAAGCACTACTATGTGCCATGTGGCCTTAGAGAACAGGCTTGGACTTAGCTAAACCGCTTTGTGATTTCCTGATCCCTACTCTTCTTGATGACTCAGGTGGAATTAAAAGTGTTGTTCAGCCTCCAGGAAAGTTCTGTCTTCTCCATTTGCTGCACGTGGCCATAATTTGGCTGAATTCCTTTTGGGAGCTCTTTAAAACAAAAGGTAGAAGCAGAGTAGGTAGTGACAAGTTCGTAATACCTTCATTCCTCTTAATATCTTGTTGTGTACCTTGGTTAGGAGCCAAACTCAGTACTGCATTTCTGGGTACCTGAAATATTGGGGATACCATGACATCCTAGTGTTTTTCTTCCAGCAGGAGACTGAGCTAAAAGGTGAAGAGAAATTTGAAGTATTTACGCAAAAGGAATGAACGACTGGCTCTCTACATTCTAAGAATGTATGTCAGGGATAGAGATGTTAACATACTTTGCTGCTCTGGGGTATGTTAGGGTAGCCAATTTTAAGAGCTTTGTTTAGAGGTCAAACCTGAAAAGCAAATGAGGACCAGAGGAGGAAGTGCTCTCACTGTGCCAGGCTAACAGATCTGCTTCGAATCGGAAGATAGGCCATGATGTGTTTTCACAACGCTTAAGTGTGAACTCGGGTGCTGGGGTTTATTGTGGCTTATGAAGCAACCTAGTGTTAGCAAAGTTACATCTCGGATTGAAATACGAATCCAACCTGTGTCTTTCAGGGAGGACGTGTCCCTACGGAGCTCCTTGTGTACATTATACTTCAGTTTTCTGTATTCAGACATGCTGCTATCCCAAGGAGTTGTGTTCCAGTTTAATTTCCCCCAACAATGAAACTTAAAGGAGTTTCCTACTTGAAGGAGTTCAAACTGTAGCAGAGGTTGTGCAATAGACCTAGCCCCCCAACTGGGTCCTTCTCTTGAAGGCGCCTTGTCCTTGTCTTCAAGGACTTTGCTGCCTTTTAAACTCCAGGTGCGTTCAGCCTCCCTCCTCCCTTGCTCAAAGCCTACACAAGTCTTTCTTTAGTGGAGCTATTCCTATTCTCCTGGTGTGTGTGTGTGTGTGTGTTTGGGAGGGTGGGTTAGTGCTTGTTGGAACTGCTGTAGTTGTCTAGCCCTGATGTGGTTTCTATGCCAACCCAATGCAACAGAGGAACTGATTTAACAGTGTTCAGTTTAGCAAAACCAAAAGGTTTCCTACCCCAATTCTATAGATAAAAGTTCTAATATATTCTAATTCTCTGTATTCTTATGGCCTGAAGGTGATTTAGGTTTTATCACAAATGCTTGTTCGATCGTTCCTTTTCCCAGAGAAGCTCCAGCCTTCAGCTAAAGGTAGCTGGGAACTACGGTATGTTACTTCATAACTAATACAAAATCTGTACTACATTTTAACTGGATCATGTCAGCGACATAACCACAGTCTGGAAACACAGCATTCCTGCCGTGATGTACAAGCCACGGGCAGAGGGAGTACTGCTAGCCTCCCCTTCTCTATCCGTCCCCATTGACCGGTTCTTTCTCAGAGAGCCTGAAAAAGTTCTGGCCGAGTGTTTGCCTAATTCTGTATCTTAGACCTTCTTGTCTATATCCCTTAGTCTCACTACCCTCATCGCCCTGGACTTAAATTCTTCAGCGCCATGAAATAATTGGTAGGAGAATGTAAATGTCAGATGTGGCCTGTGTTTCCCAGTTAATCAGCCAACCGCTGAAGAAAATATTGATAGGTTAATTTTTATTATCCATTGTCAGAGCTGATTGCGATCAAATATCAACAAATCCTTAACTCTTAAAAGCCTATCCAGTGCGATAGAAACCAGGGGAAAAATTACAGAAGTTGGCAAACCTGTCTCAACCAGGGCACGTCCCTGCTACTAATGGAACAGTGTGTCTTTTCTGAAACAATATTGTCAATCCCTTGGTTGCTCATGACCTTAATGGTTAGGAATGTTCCCTCAAGTGGACAAGCTGATTGATGATTATGAAAGCAGAAGTAAAACGCATCTCAAAGGTTATTTATTTTCCTGGGACTTGTATTTTGCTCCAATCCAGAAGTGGGCATCGGGATCAAGGCTATAATATCTTGAAGGTTGAAACTGATGATCGTAAGCACATTGCAGCAAATGTGATCTGTTTTTTAAAGAAGGATGTGAGGTATTTAAGAGATGGGTTAAAGCTTGTTTATAGATCGGCAGTTTCTCCCAAGGATGTTTCTATATAATGTCTCACAGTTTCATGGTGCTGTGTTAAGCCTTGTTTGCTGGCTGTACTACAGCTAACTTGGCCTGCTTCCAATACAGCCACTACTGTATTGTTCTGGAATCTAAATCCGAATGGTAACTGGAAAGGTGACATTTTGGTTGATCTCAAGAGCTTTACTAAGATGTTAAACATGGTGGGGTCTTTCATGACTACAGGAGACCTGAGGAGCAGTCTCTCATACCTAACAGTTTTCTCAGTAATAGGAATGGAGTTGATTTTTTTAAAAACCTAGCTTATGTTTTCATGCTTTTGATATGCAGGTAATACAGAGATTTTTTCGTTTAACGTCAGTAAATAGTTATGACAGCCTCGGAAAAGTGAATTAGGGTATATCCTCAAAGTTTACAACTGTCATAACACCCCCTTGCTCATGTGATCACAATGCGGGCATTTGGTTACTTGCATTTACAATGGTTGTACGGGTAGTCCTTGACTTCCACAACAGGTTCACTTGGTGACCGTTCAAAGTTACAACGGCAATGAAAAAGTGACTTACTACCATTTTTCATGCTTAAGACCGTTGCAGCATCCCCATAATCACATGATCAAAATCCAGACACTTGGCAACAGGCTCATACTTATGATGTGTATCCTGGGGTCATGTGTCCTGGGGTCATGTGATCACCTACTGTGGCCTACTGACATGCAAAGTCAAGGGGAAACTACTTCACA
The DNA here is from genome assembly GCA_032468015.1 of Mimophis mahfalensis. Taxonomy (NCBI): domain Eukaryota; kingdom Metazoa; phylum Chordata; class Lepidosauria; order Squamata; genus Mimophis; species Mimophis mahfalensis. The sequence goes on along the minus strand of JANHFR010008787.1, from coordinate 23,519 downwards.
GCTGCACACTTACGGATTGTAGAACAGCCCAGGCATCCCTTGTTTTTAATTCTCCTGCTGTCAAAGTATCCTAACCTGGTTTCCTTGCTTAAAGACCATTGGGGAAGGGGGAACAGTCCATACCGTATAAGCAATCATGCAAGTGATATAAACTGTTTCCATCCTCCTAAGGCATCCCTGGAGAGTAATTCAGCAATGCATGGTTCTGTATTTACTGGTTTTATAAACCATGTCAACCAGGTGAGGAGTCTCTAAGGATTTAATATTCATCTTCCGACTAATTTTTTTTACATTTTCCTCCTACCTGTCGTCTCGTTCTCCCTCACCCCACCCTCCCGCCTGGCAACTTAGATTCACCAAACCCAATAGATCTTCCTACACAGTTCCTTTCAAATTATCCCTAATGCAAAGCTTGGATAAGGAGCTTATATCTGGTATGAGAAGGCTCTGCGGACTGACTCAGTGCAGCCATTCATTTACATTTTAGTAATAATAGTTAAAAACAAAAATCAAGCAAGAGATTTCCTTCTCTCAAAGTGGAAATGTAACTTAACGTTCATATTTAGTATGGTTTCATAATACGGTTGCACGTCAGGCTTAGTCGTGTTGTAGCCATAATATGTAGAGGGTACGTTTACATGAACTATAAAGCATTTGAAAGAACTGTACATGTCTTGCTGCTGCTTCCAAACCCTTAATTGTGGTCTATGTGGATGATTCAAGGTAAGAGTAAGGAAAGGTAGGCCAAACCTTATCTGAGCTGCTGAAACACAGATGGCCACTAGATGGCAGCATATCCCTTTGCAAATTTTTGCTTCCATCCACTGGTTTTTTGTATTTTTGACCTGAACTACCACCAAGGAAGGGATGCAGTGGCGCAGTGGCTAAGACGCTGAGCTTGTCAATCAGAAAGGTTGGCAGTTCAATGGTTTGAATCCTGAGTGCTGCATAACGGAGTGAGTTCCCGTTACTTGTCCCAGCTTCTGCCAACCTAGCAGTTCAAAACCATGTAAAAATTTATTTATTTATTTATTTAATTATATTTATATACCGCCCTTTTCCGAAGGGACTCAGGGCGGTTTACAGGGCAAT
>JANHFR010008782.1:301960-312409 GCA_032468015.1 Mimophis mahfalensis | reverse complement strand
TGGACTTCAACTCCCAGAATTCCTCAGCCAGCAACGCTGGCTGGGGAATTCTGTGAGTTAAAGTCCACGCATCTTCAAACTGCCAAGGTTGAGAAACACTGCTCTAGAAGTAAAAACAACAACAACTGGATCTGTAATTACAGGCTCTGCTAGCTGGCATGTTGGGAGCTATAATTCAGCAAGATCTGAAAGGCCAGGTGAAATCTTTGTTCATATCATAGATAGGTTTGTGAACTGCAGGATCCAAATGTTTAAAACATACTGAATTGCAAATATTTAGTCTTTATTCTTGAAGAACCATTTCATTTTATTGTGCTCTGGTATGTTAGTATTTCAGCTTTTGTCAGGTTTGATCTTTATACTTTCACAAGGCTGATAGAAAAATGTTCTGACAATACTACCTTTTTTCATATACTATCCAATGGGGAAAAAAATCACATGCTATATATTTTCCACCTTAAGGCTATGACAACAAAAAGAATACAAAATCAGAAGAACTTCCAATGGTAAGAACACTTTCACAGATGTGCAGCTAACTGGTGAGTTCCCTAACTGCTCACAACCATCCACTTTTTAATCTGGATTCTTAACTGAACAGAGAGCTGAATGTAATGCTTAAATGGGTGCTTCCAAATTAATCTATATCTATAAAAGAGAAGTGTCTGTTGCTGGTGTTTGTGGGTATGTCCCGCAAAGGCTCTTTCACCTACCTACCAAAATGGCCCAAACTTTACAGGTACCTATTTTCAATTCCCGTGATGAACACTGGGGTGTGTGTGTGTGTCAGGAAGGCTGTTGACAAATTTTTACAGATGAAAACGGGTCCCAAAGTGGTCACCCCCATGGACTTTTTTCTGAAAAACTGCACTGAGCATGTGCAAGAGATCACCCAAAGAATGTTGGGAATTATAGGCTGCAGTATTGTCATACTGCACATGTGCAGATAGAAAACAGAGCCAAACTCTGTTAAGGCTTCACTAGGAGGCGATTTGAAGAGAGGTAATGTTATAATTCTTCCTTTCAAAGCTTCCCCCCCCCTTAGAAATAGAAGTCTATTTAGGTCTCAGCTGGTTTGTCACAACCTTATTGACTCTAAAGCAATGCTGGAAACTTTTGCACAGGCTTCAGTACATTGGAAGCCAGGCCCCACTATATCCGGGCAAAGCCAGGTCATCAGCAAGTATTTCTATAAAAACTGATTTGCACATAGTTTTGTCACATTCAGATTACATTGAATGCTCATGCAGTTCACCTGGCTCCTAAAAGATTACATGGCTTCCGAATCCTGTGGCTCAAGAGGGTTTGAGAATATGTGGCACTTCAGACGGTGCTGAAGTGTAATTTGCAACAGCCCAAGCCAGCATGGCCAATGGGCAATGTTGATAGTTGAAATAGACCAGCAGGATATAGATGGCAGGAGAAAAGAGATTAAGAAAATCTAATATGACTCTTTCAGAGAATCTGTCTTGGAAACATGTTGATAATGATACCCTAGTTCAGGGGTAGGCAAACTTGGCTCTTTATGACTTGTGGACTTCAACCCCCAGAATTCCTGAGCCAGCATGGAAGAAGAGGAGTTCTGGGAGTTGAAGTCCACAAGTCATAAAAGAGTCAAATTTGCCTACCCCTGCCCTAGTTAATAAAACAATCAGACTAAAGATCAAGCTAACAAGAGATTTCTAGTAAATGGGTGGATTTTTTCTCATCAGCCTTTTTAAACCTGCAGTTTCTGAACCACAGATCCAAGAATTCCCAACTAAAATGGCAACAGAAAGGCTGGAAATTGCCAGTCCCAATGCATTTGTAAGGTAGGAAGTAGGGAAAGGTTACTGTTCACGGAAGTATAAGTGAAAGCATGTTCCAATCCATGTCACTGAGTCACAGTGGGGTTCCTTTTAAAAATAGAAATATACTGCTGCAGTCCACGTAAGTTGTCCCAGAAGACATTAAGACTAATTGTGAGTTCCTGCTTGTATTATTTATTTGTTACTAAAGGTGTCAATATAAAGATCCTGTTTTAATATACTTAATTACTACAATAAAAATCTCTTTTATTTACCTTGAGCACTGGGTCAGGAACAATTGTTTTATTTCCATGAGAAGAAGCCCCTTCTTTAAACACACACACACACCCACACAGAGAGAGAGAGAGAGAGAGAGAGAGAGAGAGAGAGAGAGAGACATGCTTTATATTCCCAATAGTATATAATATGGATTCAGTGGTCAGGCATCAAAATACATGCCCTGTTAACCATGACATCCATTTAACAACTCTTGATCATTGGGGGAATGCAAGTCTCAATTCCAGGGCTGTTATTACATAGAACCAAACTCAGATGCCATATATTTTAAACCACGAGACAGTAATTCTGGGAAGGACACAATTTCTCCAAGGGAGGCAGGAATATTGTATGTTTAGAGGCAGATGGGACAAGCTAGGGTGGGCTTTTGATGTCATAGGCATGGATAACAGTCAGGTTTCAAGGAGTTGAATTGGGCAGAAATGGCCTTTTGAACTGTCAGGAGCAGAGTCATTGGGAGAAGAATTTCTCAGCTGTTTGTCAAAGAAAAAAATCCTGCTGAGTGATAGTAGCACAATGACACTAGTGCTGTTGCTGATAAATCTCAGTGGGAAGAGCTCCCTAATATGTCTTCTTTGAAATTTAATTGAAGCATAGGAAGCCAGCGAATCTGCAGACTGTGGAGACTTTTGACTGTACAATGATATTACAGTCATCTGTTGGTCTCCTTACAAAGAAGGCTGCAATACAGTAATCCACCCCGAGGATTCCTCCCAAATTATCTTCTTAGGAAAGGGGGGGGAAACCCCAAAAGCAAACTTCTTTCATTACATTCAGTGCAAACTGATGGGTAAAAAAATGCTGGAAAATGTATCTTCCTGGCACTAGAAGAGTGATCTCAGGGATGGGATTAGCCAGAGACGAGGCAGCCACTCCATGGGGAAAAGTCATGTGTTGAAGGGGAGCAGATGTCAATAGAGACAGCTTGTCTGGCTGTTTGGATGCCAAATGTGTGGCATGAATCACTGGGGCGAGCTTGTCAACCAGTCTGTGAAGTTCAGTTGCATCTGGTTTGATTGTTTGTTAGGGAGAGGTGACATTTTGCTGTCGGCTGTGTTTACTGAAGAAAAAAGAAATACTGCCAAGAATAGCGTCTGAAGCCCAGCTTTGCCCCCACTTCCTGTAAAAACTGGTTGCTAAGAAAAGATTCCTGTAAAATTGAAAATCCCATTTTTCTTTAGAGAGAAGTGGGGAATGCAAGCATGACAAAAGAAACTAACATGATTCTGTTATGTAAGAGAATCATGTTTCTCTTTAGTGGAAGTGCCCATTGCCTGCTGACAGAACAAGGCACAATACAGTGTAATCAGGATAGAATGGCCTGAAAAGGTTTAATTTCAGCGATGCCCACTGAAAAGTAACTTGAATGCAAATGGCTGCAATTCACTGGGTTATTTTATATGCTACTATAAATTTCCCTAATGTGATGCCCTTTGGAGGTGTTGGACCATACCTTCTATTAAACTTCAAGTGAATCAATGTGAATCAGCCTATGTGAATAAGTTATGAGTGAATCCAAAATGTAGACTGGAGTTTTTAAGGGAGTGTGCTTTTGCTTCAAGATTGTAATTCAAGATTCAGTGTTAATTCAAGCCAGTTCAAGTTTGGAACTGAAATAGGATTCATTTAGGTTTACAATGGGAAAACTTCAAAACACAAAGAGCATAACCTACTGATTTTTGGGGCAGAAGGGGATGAAAAGATCAGACATGGTAGAATTTTTACAGGAAACCTAGTTTCAGAGCTCTAACAAAAATATCATTTTAAAAATATTTCTCCAGTCTTTCTTTTAAAACTGAGAGAGTGAGCCCAAGGAAAGAAAAATGCAACAAACCAAGGCATCCTGGGAACGATCCAAAAAACCAAGATGCCAGTTATAGCCGTGTGGTTGAGCCCCACATGCACACCAGACATTAAAAGTAGGCAAGGTTTTGGTCACTTGCTGCCTTCTTTTATTTATGTATTTATGTATTATATTTATATGCCAAAATATCGACTATTTCTCCTCCGAAATAGTCTTCAACAAGTTTAGCTGTCTGTCTAACAAACTACTACTGGAGATGTTGGCTGAACTTGTGTGCTAAAATTCACACTTACATATCTACTTTAACAACTCTTACATGTTTTCTTTTGTTCTGGAGTACCATAGATATATTCTCAGCTCCTTCGGAGTTTTGAGTTTTCCGGATTGCCATAAGGGCTGGCATAGCAGCTTGGCAAGGTTGGCCTCTCATGGAAAAGACTTCTTCAACATTGGCTTTATGTTGCTCAATGCTACTCTGAATGAGTCATGTTGGCAAATTTGGCTTCATAGTCCTGGAATCTGGAAGATTAAAACTGAATTAATTTTACGGGTTTTGCTGCCTCTGATCCAGATTTTTTTTTCTGGGATGCAAGTTGTTTCAAAAGGTTGGCCCCTTTTTGGAGGGCAGTATCAGGACTCAGTATATGAAGTTGTGGCTTGTTGGCTATACTCTATGTCAATTCGTTAGCAAGGGTGCAGAAGCAATCAGAAAAATAGGCAGTTTGTGCGGGGAAAAATGGCATCAAACAATTCATAGACTTGTGCTCACTCCATTCTTAAAAGTAGCAACTGTTCATACCAGTGCCTATCAGTATAACCTTCGGACATATTCATTCACTGTAATGTGAAAAGGATTCAATTTGCTCCAGTCATATAGAATGCAAAAGTAAGCATCAGCTTAGGAGTGATGACCTTATAATATCCCATATTTGGTGTGCTGGGATATGAGTTATGTGCCCAATTCTGTCGGCAAGACCAGCATAGAACAAATGTAGTTGTCAAGACTGAACTGCTTTGCTTCTGCCAGACCTTATTCAACTGGCTAATCAACTGGGGGAGGGAAGTGTGGAATGGAGTGTAGAGAATTTGTGCATGAACTGTGAGAGCCTGGAAACCATCAAGGTCATCACTGCAGATGCTTGAGATGGAGGTAGACTGTTCCCATAATAACAAGATATTTCATAATTGGAAAATATGATTAGCCAGGGGTGGGGAGAAAGGGATGCTATTGTTTTAACTAGGCAAGCATTTGTATGGGAAAACCAGAGCTGTTTTTGATTCTTCAGTACAAAAATGGTGTATCTAATTAAGTCTTACTTTTGGGAATTCAAAGCTCTTGACAGTGTTTACTCATTTTGGGTTCGCTAGTCAAACAGTTGACAATAGTAGTCCTATAGCACAAGACTCAGCAAAACTGAAAGCTGAGAATGTGATTGAACCCAAATAACATTAGGCCTGCCACCTTGAAAGAAATCTGATAAACTGAGAATTCAGCAAAGTGAGACATCTCATTATCTGTGTTTTCATATCGGTGTCAGACTGTCACACCATTCCATCCTCTCCACAACCGTCCAGACACACGGGCTACAACATTGGGTGATATATTAGAATCTCAAAGATACGGTAGTAGAAAATCCACAAAATCTCCCAAATGCTTTGGAGCCCTCCAGATGCAATTTCTTGCTTTGAAGCAGATCCCCATTTTGATGTGTGAATCTGCTTTGAAAAGGTAATCGATCAACGTTTCTTAAAACAGAGTTACCAGTGCTGTATAAAGCAGTACACAGCTGTAATTTTTAACCAGTCTGGTCACAGATAATGGGAACTGCAGTTCTTCTGAGACCACAATACTGGAAAGAGGAGGCTGTATCTTGTATTTCTGTTAGAACGTTGATTGTAATGTAGACTTTGAATAGTACTTGTTGTAGGTACAGTTTGTTGTTTTTTTTATTGTAGATACAAGAAGCAGGTATAGATTTACCTGATTGGAGAGAAGTCCTATTTTGTGAAGCATGAAAGTATAGCCAAAACACACTTGCCTAATTCTGGATGATAGATTGAGCAGATAACTAGGTGGAATGGGTAAAAGCTGCATGCCTCTCATGCTTTCTTCACTGATGCTTCTATTAATCTGGTGAGCTGTAGACCATTATGACATTTATCTTAGCCATTTTTTTAAACTGATTATAGTGATATTGCTGCTGCTGCTGCTGGAGATGTTAAAGCCAATATTGTTTCTTGTTACAAATCTTTTCATTATTACTGCTTGCCTGATCAGCTCGTTGTCCCCTTTTATAGCAGAAAGTTCATATTGCTGTGATGGTGAACTTATGGCACGCCCGGCAGAGGTGGCACGCAGAGCCCTCTCTGTGGGCACACGCACCGTCACCAGCTGCTCATCTGGTTTCTGGTGTGCAAAGCCCTCTCTGTGGGCATGCACGCTGGCCAGCTGGTCCTTGTGAGCACCGGAGCACCCGAAAACGGCCCCCAAACTGCCATTTTTGGTCTGAAAAATGCCCTGAAAATGCCCCCAAAACAGCCTGAAAACAGCCCCAAAACCAGCCAGAATGACCAAAAAACAGATATGTGCACACCAGTCAACTGGTTTTTAGATTTCTGGCACTCCAGCACATGCATGTATGCGTGTTCTGGTTTGGGCACTTGGTGCCAAAAAGGTTCACCATCACTGTCATATGGAACTAACACTTCCCTCTGTCTCATTTCTTCTGTGCTGTATAAGATAGTGTTCTCTTCCTGTTCATCATTTAAGATTACATTGCAGGATTTTGATTTTTGGATTAGCAGTTTTGTTTTATGTGAGTAGTGGCTGTCTATTTGCTTCAGTTCCTAAAATCCTAGAAGAGTAATCTGACACACACACACACACACACACACACACATTGTTCAAGGTTTTATTTATCAAAGATCTTTCTTTAGACATCTTCCAAAAGCTTACAGAACTATGTGACAAATCCATCTACACTTCTTAAGTACTACCAGATCTAGAGTGCAAAAATCTGAATGACACCAGATGGCAATAAGCTTTCCTTGCAGCCATCCAATACTTGTTCAGACTTTTACAGCCCAAATCTGGAAGCTTTACTAATGTAGCAATTACATGGAAAAGTCAGTACTGGCTGTGGAATCTGAAATAATGTTGAAAATTGCATTTGTAATTCACTTATATCTCAGCCTGTGACCCTTCCTGTTGTTAACTAAATGACACATATCAAATATCCTGTGGCATCTGGAACAAATCACATTAATGCCCAAGTATGACAGGCATAGAGACACATCAACATATAAAGGGCACTGATGCAATTACATGAGTCATGACATTTGTGTGAGGACATCCCACACATCATCATTTTCTCCCCATGTGCCTCTGTCAATGTTCACTTTAGATTTTGGTTAAACAGTGGAAATCACACCTTCTGCCTATATTAATGGCTGTCAAATTCCATGGGTTTTTTTTTTAATGTAGGGTGACCAGGAACCAAGTTGCCAAAGTCCTGATTGCCATTAGAAGGCAGCAAAGAGAATTTTATGATTCTTGCATCTAGTGGCTGTATAAATTTTTGCAGCCCAGATGCCCCTAAGAAAGATTGGACATGTTCATGGTATTCAGGATATATAACCTATAAATACTGATGACTATGAATCATAGACAACAAGCCATATAATATACTTACTGAAGCACTGATGGAAGTACTTGAATCCAGGTTTGTGAACTTCCCAAATGCATTCAGTGGCACCATAACGTCAATGCTATACTGTCTGATCCTGTGGCCTAAATCAATCAGACTCTTTAAGAAGTCTGATTATCTGGATAATCCTGAGACTTCAGGGGAATTATCAGATGAGAATTAAGGTTGATTTTTAATCACAGTGTGGTTTGTTTTTTTAAAACTAGTAATTGTTTACTTTGACTATCATTATTTCATTCTAACACTGTTAATTTCCTAACACTGTTTTATCAGCCATAATATTTTGGGCAATTTTTGTTTAAGGATTTTGTATACATTTAACAGCTTGGAAACTCAATAATGAATTGGCAAATGAAAACAAAATTTTTCTTTACCTATGCAATATGTGTGATATGATAATGTTGTATCAGCCCATTGAAAGGGCAAAAGGTTAAGATTTCACTGCTATATCTTTTTAACTATTGGTTGACTCTTTTGCATCTATACTCCCTTAAGAACTTCTTTAACTGAGTTTCTGAAAATCCCCTTTGCATCTTACAGCAGAATCCACTTTTTGATTCTTATAATTTCCATCAATTGCCTTTGGTTTTTTATTTCCTGATTAGATAACATAGCCTCAAAAATGGTAGTCAGGGGAAACTGGGAAGCCAAAAAACGAACAGCTACTGTGAAACGGCACCACCACCACCGCAATAGCAGCAGCAGCAGCATAAGGAATGGCCACTGAAGCGCAGCTAAGCAGTAGTTCAGTATGGAAAACAATGTCATGTCAGATGCAACCTAATGTGATGGTAGGATGGAAATCAAAGAGTTATGGCAGGGTCATGTGTTCCAACTATAAAGAACTAGCAGCAGCATTCAAGTATTAAAGAATTGGACAACTTCATAGATGAACAGCAAGGCTGAAAAACTGAATATACAAAAGCAGCTGTATAAGCAATTCATATCAGAGCTATAGAAGCTGCTATAGATTTTCAAGAACATAATGTACCAAGAATAAAAGCATCTTTTAAAATGTCACATTGTGCTTTCTGCAGCAGGCATTAGCCTCTTTTTCTAATAGAAAGCTTGTATGGGTGGGTGTGTGCCCTTATTTATTTTAAAATGTAATGTGGGCTTCTAAGGCTATACTGTTCTGTGATTACCACCTTTGGTAGGCTGGCAATTGTTTCTACATTTTAAGCTGTATTAAATCAATGTAGACTTCACAAGAAATATAACGCCATCCTTGGCCTAAGCTGAACTTTGAGATGAGGGAATGCACAAGCATAGATGCTGATGGTGGGGGAATGGGAAACTTAGGGTGTGTGTGTGTTTCTAGTGTCTCCCCATTTGACAAGAGAGAACAGGGCCCTTATGGTTGTAACTGGGATGGTGGAAGGAAAAACAGGGAATTCCTTATGAGGCACAATTATATGTAATTATCTTGAAATATGGGAGACAATCCAGCTGTTTACCAAAAATGGCCTGTAAGACTATTGCTACTGTTAACAGATAAGGATATCAATTCTGGTTCTGCTTAGGTATCATTTCTACACCCCCCACCCCATCACATCAGTTTGATAGAAAGTAAAAAAAAACCATGTCTGTGAGGAAGGCCAAGATGGTAGCCAGAGTCCACAATTGCAGCTCTACCCCATTTATACATGCATTATCATCTTTACTTTCTTGACTACCCCATGGACGCTTTTAGAATACAATAGAGTAGACCCATAGGGCTGGAAGGGACCTTGGAGATCTTCTATTCCAATATCCTGTCCAAGACCATCTTGGACAAACAGATGTCCAATCTTTCCTTGAAAATCTCTAGCAATGGAGCACCCACAAGTCCAGGAGGTAAGTTGTTCCATTGATTAATTGTTCTCACTGTCAAGAAATTTCTCCTTAGTTCCAAATTGGATCTCTCTTTGACATGTTTCAACCCATTACTTCTTGTCATACTGCAGGTGCTTTGAAGAATAGACCTCTTCTTCTATTTGACAGCCTCTCAAGCAGCAAAAGGCAGCTATTATGTTACCCCTAAACATTCTCTTAATTATGCTAGACACACCTAGTCTCCTTAGCTGTTAATAGTACGATTTGGTCATCATACTAATTCACAATTAGTACATTCATTGTAAGATTCTGGTAGGATTCTATCTGCCTGACTCATTCTGGTTATTACATTTACATTGGTAGCACTTCCAGTTCTCTGTGTATTTGAAGAAAATGTGTTCATAACTTTTTTGTTCTTTTAGATTCCTAAGTCACGGGCAGAGCATGGCAAAGTTAATTCCAGAAGTGACAGCTTACTCATTGCTACATCTACCTTTTTAGGCCATTGGGTAGTATACATTACTGTAAGTCAAGACAGATAACCTCTTTTCAATTTTGCTTTATTCTTTTCCCTCTGAGTTTATTCCAGGAAGTCAGTATAACTGAAAACACCCTTTTAAGTAGAATCAAATGTTTTGAAAAACCGATCATTTATTCTCCTTAATAATGGTACACAATGTGAAAATTCTCAGGCCTCGAACTATTTCTGGCTTTATAGAAGTTTCTCAGCTTTTTGATACATTTCTTTCCTTGATGCATTTCTTTCCTTTTTTAGTGATTCATTCCTGTAGCACACTTAATGCAGAAACTGGGGGGCTTTGAGTTCAATGAGAAACAGGAGGGGTGACATTGTACTTGAAAAGACGAATGTAATTCAGATAGAAATCAGGAGATGTATGTACCAGATGTTGATGAGCAAATTTAAGGAGTCTTTCTTTCTCTCTCTCTCTCTCTCTTTCTTTCTCTTTCTTTCTTCTTTCTTTCTTTCTTCCTTCCTTCCTTCCTTCCTTCTCTTTCTTTCTTTCTTTCTTTCTTTCTTTCT
>JANHFR010008782.1:251395-268353 GCA_032468015.1 Mimophis mahfalensis | reverse complement strand
AATCGTTGTTGAACTAGATGTAAACTTTCCCTTATGTTGTTGCATTATGAAGAATAACATTACGATATATTGATATTCCACACTGGACAAAAGATCCAGATAGTTTTTTTAAATAGAAATATGTAAACTATTCAATTACTGTATTTCAGTGGTGGCTTTAAATCAATTGTTTCTCTAAAGAAAGACTTAGGTTTTTGTTTTCCCTTTTAAAACAGAAAGCCAGGTTGAAATTAATCATCTAAATAAATCCTGATCAGTGGTTACAAAACTGCCGAATTTCTTTCTTTTTAATCTGTAAGTTTTAAGAAGCACCAAGAGGAAGCCTTGCAAGACATATGATATTTAGAAGCCAGCTAGCTATTTTTTAAGGTAGCACATGATTAACTTATTTTTAAATTAACTGAATTGCATACTGTTTGGAGATTCTAGAATAAAAGCTGTACTCTAAACTCTAAAGAGTTAAAAGTCATGGCTTGTTTTATATTCTGAAGCGAACACATCGTTCTGTTCCAAATCCAAAAGTTTCAACTATTTCTCTCAATACTCAAGGGTATGTCAAAATCCAGATGTTTGCTGATTTTTAATATTTTCTAATTCTTTTTCTCAGAATAAAAGGACAAATTGTCACATGTAACATGAACGCATACCACAGTCACCTCAACAATAGTGTGGGGAAAGAACTGATTGTAGCAAGTGAAAAGTTCTTTATTTGAGTGTGGGTTTCCTATAAGAATGTACTTAATTGCTTGTTACTTAAGAAGAGAAAAGTCAATCATTCTTTTTTTCATCTTCCCCCAAAAATCACCTTGGAAAGACTATGACTCATTTAACAGAACAGATTCTCATTACTGGCTCTGTGATTTAGTCTTTCAATCCATCATTGTATAAAGATAAATATTGAGACATTGTAAATTAGAGAGGATAAGACCGGGAACATTTTTTTTTCAGAAAAGAATGGCAAACAAAGTAGGAACCATGGAAAGAGGCACATTTTCCCAAAGCAGGAGTTAATCTTCCCTACAGCTTTTATAAATCCTTGAATTTTCAAGCAATAAAAGGTTATTCTGTTGTTTATCATGTTCACATGAGGGTTAACATTATATAATGCGTTTAAAGAAAATTTATACCAAACATTTCAACAATAGGCTTACTAAAGACCTATTTATAATGGCATGTATATATACATTTCGACATGGTTTTACTTATCTAGGTGTATCACTTTCACATATCAATTCAACAACATGCAAATATATGTAACTGGGCTTGGAATTTTATTAGATCTGTAGAAGAAGTTGGCTAGGCAACATCAAACTTTGTTTTGTATAATGTGTTGGCTTTGGCACCATCCAAACTTAGCAGATTTCTTCTAAGCACGGGGCTGAGTGGGTGTTGCATTTCCTTAAGACAATATGTTTATATGATCATCTGTAATAAAAAGTAATGTGCCCAGACTTCGGACTGTGTTTCTATTATTTAATGGACTGCTTCACTATTTGCAACAACATATCTGTGTCAGTTGCTTCTGGTGTATCCAGTAAACTTTATGAATACATAAGAACTTATTTTGTATTGTGAGTTACATGTCCGTGGAGCTAAAGAAGTGTTAATTGGCAGCAAAAAGATGTTAAGTCACCTATGGTGTTTTTTTAAAGTGGAAGTTTGTTTTGTTTGGCCATTGCTAATGTACAGAGATGTACATTCCATTAATATTTATGAGTTTGGGCTGCCTGTATTATTTTAGGATTTGTTCAAAGACTTACTACTGATTGCTTCATACCCTGCTTGTTTGGGATAGGCTTATTTGGGCATGCTGCCTTCTTTTTTCTTAGCAAATTTTTCCTTTGGCTGCATTATTTTGAAAGCATGCCCAGAATTCCTTTGACCAAGAGACCCATAAATTATAAATAGCTATTACCTACATTTCTATTTAATTTGAAAGGCTAGAAGAATATGTACTGTATAATGAATAAACATGCAGCCCACATGTGACCAAAAGCAGCAGAACGAATGTTGTAATACAAGCATGATATAATCTTGCAGAAAGACTCAAAGTTCAAGTTGGCCAAATTTGACAATTATTGTCACAATGAACTGCACAGTCCAAAAGACTTCAGGTCTTTCTATCGATTGACACATTCCAGATGATTTTGCAATGGAAGGACATTTCCTTACCTGGCAGCAGTGCTTATATAAGAGAATTATCTTTCATGTAGCAATGCTTACTTTCATCAGAAGCTGTTATCCTTCTCCCTTTTTAAATTTGAATTCTAACATCTGTAATCTTCAATTCTGTAACACTGGAAAATATGTACCTTCTTTATAGTAATATATTTTAAACCCTGCTTTTAAGCCTAGCAACATGCCTTGTCCTTAGCCAAAACATGACCTTGTCCAATGGTGCCTTAATGCTGATTGGCAGGAGCTTTCCAAGAATAAAGACAAGTGACATTGTGAATGCTACTTGAAGTTCCCAGGAAACTGAACCTGGGATTCTCTGCATATAAAGTATTTAACTCTGCCACTGAACCTAGCTTTTCATAATACTGTAGAAACAGAGTAGTGTACGGCTGGCATGGGATATGATTACTGCAGAGTTTTTTCTTCTTCTAGGAAAACCCAAACCCAAAACATGACAGCTGTAGTCAGGCTCTCCATTACATGTATTTTGCATGTTTATGTGGTAACTTTAATTTTAAGATGTGTGGTGAAAGAATTTTAAAGGGATGATTTGAGGAGTAACATAAAAAAATAAAAATGAATGTGTAAATAATGAATTCAGCTTCCATTTAATTTCCTTCCCTGTAATCTAATTTCATTCCCTGTAGTTACCTTGAGATAAAATGGCCAGCCTATAAATTTTATAAACAAATAAATAAATAATTTGGTGTAGTGGTTAAGGCATTAGCGAGAAACTGGGAGACTGTGAGTTCTACTCCCGCAAAACTGCTGGGGAATCTTGGTCAGTCACTCTCAGCCCTAGGAAGAAGGCAATGGCAAGCTACTTCTGAAATCTTTCCAAGAAAATTGAATGGACTTGTCCAGGAATCAAGACTAACTTGAAGGCAAACACTCAAACTTAATTGGGAAAAAGTGGATTATACCAGCAGTAAGGAAGAAAAACTTGCAGTTAAACATTATACCAGACCTCTGGTAGCCAAAAGGTTTTTTTCCCTGTTAAAAGGATTTTGAAACAACAACAACAAAAATAGATACAGATGCCTCTTGAATAAAATATAGTAAAACATAGCTGGGTAGACACATTTTAAGGGTCAAGGTTTATGCTATCTGTTGATACAGGAGATGACACATAAACCTACAATCAAATTGGAAATTACAATCCCATTGAATAGAAAATTGCAATCCTATTCATTCTCAGTTGGCAGTTAGTCCCATATTAGTTATCAAGATCTTTTCCAATATTATATTCCCCAAACTGCTTTAGAATCACAATTCTCAGGCAGAGAGAACACAACAGATCAGGTCTCCAAGCAGGTATAAAATATCTATTTGGAAACTTACAATAAAGTTCAGGGCATTTATTTAAAAAGGCCATAAGAAGAAAAATGAATGAAATGTGAAAATTCAGCACTCTGAGAATATTCATATTATATTTTAATATTTTCTCCGACTTCCAGTACTAATATTTGCTATGATCATGATTACAATCTGAATTCAAAACATACTGCAAACCTATTTGCTTCTTACTTCATTGCCATATTTAAAAATATATATTTACTTTCAATGTTTGATCCTTTAAAAAACCAGGCCTGCATCTTCTACAGGTTAGATGCCTAATATATTTTTCTGCGTGCAAGGATGAAGGATGTAACTGTAAGACTGTTTGGCTCAAGGGCATATTGGCTTAAGGTCAAGAGTATCTTATTCTTTCCCTTCACACAAGCTTTTGGTTTAAAAGAAAGTTGCCAAACCCATGGCTATATTTATAACTTAGCAACTCCACACTAAATAGGAAGTTCTCCTTCATTCTGTTGGCAACTCTGACTGTCACATGGCATAAGCAATCCAATTGGAGAGTACCTTTGAACAAATTTAGTCTAGCAAACCCAAGATAGCCTTGGTTTTAGTTAAAAATATCTCTTCTGGTATTTAATTGTGTGGGATAATAAAAAGTATTCAGTATTCCCAAGTTCTATTTATGCCTTGGGTAGACACTCAAAGATGGATGATTTTAGAATTATTATTCAAAATGATCCAAACTGGCCAAGAAGACATGTATGTATCTGATCTAAGAAGATTTCCTTCCTCTCTTATTTCCAACTTCTTGCTATACAGTAATCTGTTATAGTAATGAAGAAGTTGATGGCTTTACAATTAGCAATTAAAAATATGTTCACTTTATAATTGCTACAGCATATCTCCAAAATCTACCATTTCTGGTCCTTTGTTGCAAGCTGACTATTTTTAGATGCAACAGGAAAATGCAAATGCATTAAAATTCTAATTTGACAAAGAATGTGTACCCTCACGACTTCAACAGCAGTATCATCGTATTAGCCTCGAACATGGCAACAGGAAAAGACACATGGGCCTCTGTTCCTCATGAAAAAGTAGTAAACAAAGAACTTTTGATATTTAAGAGAGAGAAAGACGATTCTCCAAAATAGAAGCACTGTTAAATTATGGCACTGTGGCAGACATCTCAACCTTATAATGACCTCTCATCTTGTTCTGCCCTACAGCAAAACTCTTATTACTCTAAAGTTAAGGCAGAAGGAATGCACATCTGCAGTGAGGTCTAAACTCAAATTTGACACCAAAGGAACGAAAGTTTTGTACAAAATTATATTTTTATTTACCCAATACTGATCCACAGCAAACTTTTAAACATCTTTTATTATACTTCCAAGCAATATATTACAATATATATTTTAAAAAAGGAAGCAGCCACATATTCTAACCATTTAATCTTATCAAGTCACCAAGTTTCTTTCTGGCAAAATGAGTGATATTTGTGGCACTCATTTCTCAGGCATTGAAATTTACATTGTTCTAAAACTATGTGTGGGTGGAGGAATGGAAATAGCTTTGCTTTAAGAAGCCAGAAGAGGGCACTCATTAGTAGATAATCAAATTCCATTCAAAATCTTATTAATGGGAACAAAGTCAAGAATCTTGAACAGCTATTTCCAAAATGAAACAGGATTGGAATAACTAGAATTCTAGAATCAAGATAAGTAACATTTTCCAAGTTTTATAACAGTGGAAGACACTAATAGACGATTGTAAATCTACATGTTATGGCCACAGAAATAAACCCGTCAAGCCCAAAACAACAGTTGCAGTACTTAAGATTTTTGTTCCAAAAAGTCAAATATGGGAACAATTATATCAGTAGACAGAGAAGATTTTCTTTCACTTGAATGAGAGTGTGAATCTTGGTAATACACTAAAACATTTTTTAAAACATATTTTAGTCAGAGGTTATTGTAGCAAATCACTGCTGATCTAAAATCCTTTTCTTTGGTAGGAAGGGAAGGTAAGAAACATCTGGGACTATTTGTATAATATGAAAAAATGGCACTAAAACAAAAATTGGCAGTAGTATGTAGTTTAGATCTACCTTTTTTGTATAGGCAGATGAATTAGGTAATTTTTTTTTGGGTCAAGTGTGCATGCTTTGTTCTCTAAGGTTATATTTTCCTAGAGAATCATATATGTACATTAAATACTGTTTTTGTACACTTGACTTAAGTCACCAGAAAGCCAAGATAGGATAAAAGTATAAAGTAGAACCATTAGGCCTTTGTATAAAATGGAAATGCTGGGAAAGATTGAGAGCAAAAGAAGGGGGCGACAGAGAATGAGGAGGCTGGACAGAGTCACTGAAACAGTCGGTGTGAGCTTAGATGGACTCCGGGGGATGGTGGAGGACAGGAAGGCCTGGAGGAACATTGTACATGGGATCACGATCGGTCAGACATGACTTTGCAACTAACAACAAAATAAAATGGAAAGCAAATGATCTATCTACTTGTTAAAAATTTCTGAAACATTTTCTGGAATAACACCAAAAACTTCTATACATTGACATAAATACTTGCATGTGACAATTTCCAAGAAAAGTTTTGAATCAGCTCTTTTATCTATCTGGTATACTTCCTTATAAGAATCTGCATAACTACACATAAAAATATTTCCCTTAAAGAAAGACTGCTTAAATGTAAGAAAATTGGGAAATCTCAACATTGAGAAGGTGCTTGTGGATAGGATTTTCAAGGAATAACCTAATTCTGGTCTTAATAACATTATATAGAGTTATTTTAGGACTGGCCTCATGCTAACTCTCTGTTGTGGAGTCTGTAACCATTTTAATAAGGTACATAAAACATCCTTCTGTTTACCTGCACTGGTGCCTGCACCGGTTGTGAGGTCCCCACCCATCAGGCCACCTAGGAGAGAACAAATAAAATAGTCAAACTGAGAGAGGAGCTGAAGAAACCACAAAGGTCAAGCAGCAATTACAGTTTATTCCTCAAAGTAATGTGAGCCCTAGAGGAGTTTGCACCACAGAATTTTCATAAAGATCAGGCTGTTTGAGCCACCCTGACTCCCGTCTATGTACAAAACGATCAAATTCCTCCTTCAAAGCATAAGCATTATTTAGTGGCTTCAGTGGTTAATAGCTCAGTACAATATTGAGTGAATGTACAGTGAATAAACTATTATAATACATTGTCAACTATTATAATAATTGTCAACTTCTGCAATGACATTGTATAAGCCATTCATATTTCACAGATTTTTTTCCATCCCCTTTTCCAACTTCATGACCCTCAAATGTGTTGGAAAGAAGTGTCCTTCCCACCCTGATTGGAAATTCTGAGAATTGCAGACATATGGGTTGGAGGAAAAGTAGCTTAATTTCTGCTTAAAAGGAATTTCTCACCCCAGCAACTCTGTTAAGTGAACACAGCATTTGGCCAGTAAAGTTATTTAGATTGTCTTGAATCTTGAGGCCACATGGGCAAGGTCTATAAAAGCCTTCTATGGTTTGGCACAATCCACCGTCAGGACCATGTTCTTCTATTAGAATCTGCTTGTCCTGTTCAATCTTTCTGGGGAAAGCACCAAGTGATTCCCTACTTTGGGGGAATTGAGGGGAGATGAACTGCAGAAATGCTGCATTTTTGTATCAACACCAGCCTCTGGAGTTACCTCCCATGGGAACCTAGATGGAGTTCCTCCAGAGGACATTTGGGACTGTTTGGGGGGATTTTCTCACTGTTAGGTTTCAGGCTTTAATTGGACCACAAATGTTTGAATGATTTTTGCTTTCTGCAATTCTGTCAAGAGTTCTGTGGGATTGAGGAGGGGTATAAATGTAACACATGAATAAATACAGCCTTGAGATGGAAATGTATGTGTGTCTGAGTGTATAATGATACAGCATATTATTTCAGAAACTTGCCTTGTATTTGGTCACTTGCCTCCATATTCAAATGACCTATTACCTCTTTAGTTCTGTTTCCAACTTCCTTCCCTAGCTTTTAATATTATTAGATAAAAGTAGGCCGTTTGCATTTTGTGACTAGAGTAAAAAGCTACAACCTCACTTTCTTAATCAGTTTTAACTGAGATTTAACAAAAGAGAAAATGGATTAAGATCAGAAATCAGAAAATGTGGCCTGCTGGGAAATTTTCTGCTACTTTCCTCTGAACATGTACTTTCCTCTGAACATGTACTATATGCTTTTCAACTGGGCTAATATTGTCTGAGAGATTAAATCTATTAACTTTATGCATCAAATATAGTCTTCTTATGTTACCTACTTCTGGTTTCTACAGTATTTAGAGCCTTTTAAAACATATCTTTGTAAATATTAAGGTTGGATTACCTTTGGAAAGCCCAGCATTTTAGGATAAGAGGCTATTATTGCTTTAAAGGCAAGATAGTAGAGTTGGAATCTTAAAAGAATTCTGCCAATATTACTCTGGGTATGGATTGTGGGGTTAATCTTTCCACAGCTGAAGAACCCATGGTAAGATACATCTTAGTCACAATAAAATCCACATATATACACATTCAGAGAATAAACATATGCCACATGAGGAAATCCTACTCTACAAAAGTGATCAGAAGATATGTGTCTACCAAGAACATGGTGCTGCTGTAAGTATACTAGGCTTGCTAAATTTGTGAAATGGCTAGACAAGAATCTATGATAGATTTGTTTTTTTGTTTTTCAAAAAATGTGTGTCTTTCATATTGGCAAGTAGTCAATAGACTTGAAGAACCCTGACATATTCTTGCTTTGCCAGGAACAATCTGTAGCTATAGAAGTAGACTTGAAGCAAAGAGATGGAACTCTTTGATGCAAAACTTACCTGTGTTACCTGCACTTGGTGGTCTATGTGTCACCCCAGGAGACATGCTATTCCGCTGTAAGGAAGGGTGGGCCAGAGGCAAAAGGTTGGGGTTACCCAATGAGCTAACTGGGTTGCTGTATACCAAGCTGTTGTGGTTGGACACTGGGATAGAAACTGGCATCTCAAAGTTAGGTGGTGGGACAGCCTGTAGTAACAATAATAAAAAAGGGAAACAGAAGGCGAGAGTAATATAGAGGTACAAGATATTCATACAATATATTATTCTGTATTTAGATCAAATGTTTTATAAATTCTGGTTAGAAAAAAAGCAGAAAGGAGTTAGGAACATAAATTGTCATCACTGCCAAAAATTCATCCCTTGCAATGGATGAATTTTAAAATTGGTAACAAACATGTCTTCTCTACCCTATTTTACTACGATTTCCACATTTCCCTTGTATTAAGGGATGCCTGGTTGGGTGTTTCCTGTCCCACTTATTTTTCACAACCCTTGTTTAATTCAGGTTTCTTCCACTCATTGAAATAAATATTATTTAGTAATGGCATTCTGATATGGTTTCACAGATGAAAGATTATAGGTATATCATTATGAATTGTAAATTATTCAGTGAAATCTGGCTGAACATTGGTTTCTTCACAAAAATTTGATAATCTCAGTTGGTTTTTATGAATATATCAGTACCAAGACCAATAGTGTTTATAATATAAAATGAAATAAACAGATGTGACTTGATATCTAATTCCCTGAATGATTTCTGTTCACACAGTGCTCTTATTCTTGGAATTGATAGAGAGAAGAATCTGATTTTTATCTATCCTTTATTGCTTCCATTAATTCATATTCTTCCTTTTCCTGCAAAAAACTGGTTTAAAAAGTTACAGAATTCTCCAAAATGTTAGGACAGGTGGTCTGAAGAGAATGTGCATGTCAAAAAGTCAATTTGTCAGCTACAACTTTGTGACTGAAGCCATCCTCTGACTTTTTCATCCCTTCCCACTACAAATGCCCCTAGTTAGGAAGAAGTATACTATTACTTACCTCTTGACCTTTCTGGGTCAAGAGCCTCTCTGCAAACATTAAAAAACAAAACCTGTCTGGAACCATTGCTTCTGTGCAATGCCACTTTATGCATTTTTTTTTTTTTGCAATTTGTCATTATTAATGCAGCAAAGGTTTTATTTGCTAAACCAGAACACTTAATCAGATGGTGTGTCAAACAGCATTGCAGAATTGTTCAAAACTATACTTATACATTATATTTGGATTTTGAATATTTCTTAATATAGGCAGAAGCAATCCTACTAAAACAATTACTATGAAATACATTGTGCAGCCTGCAATCCAGTAGCATGATGAAATTGTGGGATGAAATTGACCTCTGGCATACCTCCCAGTTATTTAATTTTTAAATAAAAGAGCCATTCTGAAAAGCCACTAAAATTACAATTTCTTTAGTAACATTTCATAGCATTCTTTTGGTTCTTTTGGCCTTTAGTTATTTAATAAACATTTACAATTAACTCCTTAATTTCTTCTATGCTATTGAGCACAGTGTAACTAAATGGAAATGAACATCAACAAGGAAAGAAAAAAGTAAATGAAAACGCTTAATACTCCCAGCCTTTGTGATTTCATTTCAGCCTTTACATAACCCCATACAAGATTAGGAGCAGAGCAAGGACTTTTCAAATAAAATATATTTACATAGTTTTGTATTATCAGCCTCTAAAAAAAGTAAATGAAAACTGTCCAGAGTTTGTAAAATCTAAGATAACAAAAATTAGAAATTCTCAGTAACAACCAACAGTGCAAATCACTTACGGATAATGCTTCAATCAAAGAGAAGATAATTTCTCCTCATGAATTGTTTCCACATGTATTTACAGAAACTAGCCTAACAATTTCTTTCAATCAGGTGCTACCAGATCAGCAATCAAAAGAGGTGATAGATAGTTGACCCTAGGTCAATAATATCCTCAACTGAAGGCACTCAGATTACAATTTAAAGACATTAAACAAAATCCTGCTATATTCCTCTCTGTTTTTTTAAAAAAACACTATTAGACTATTTGATCTAGAACAAAGCCTAAGAAAAGCATCATGCAGCAGCTATAATTTCTGGAATTTGCTTGGGACTTCTTAACTTCTAGTAATGTCAGGTAAACTATCAAGCTGAACATTGTTAGCTCCAATTTACAGTTCATGTTAACATGATAGTGTAGGGAAAATAACTGCTTCCGTAAGCAGCTACCATGGTCCACCGACAGTAAGTTAAAAATAGCCAGTCATAGGAACTTGTGATCACATGGCACTTTCCATTCTTTGGTACATCTGAAGAATCTGTTAGGCTTTCAGATGATGAATGCACTTTTGCAAGTTGTAGTACAATACAGAAAATAGGCATTCATAGTAACTAATTGCAGGTAGTCTATAAACATATCCCCCTTTTGTAATAAACGCCAAATAGTTCTATGAGCAGTATACTTTCATGATCAGGATAATACTAAGCAGTGACTCTGAGTCTTATTCACTAGAAATGATTTTCGTTTCAGTTTTATGGATTGATTTTACTGTGATTTGTCTATTTATATGATCATTATTGATACTGTATTTTATTATTGTTTCTGAGTTATACTTTTAGCTTGGTTAGCTGAATAAAAAAAAGACATGTTACTATCATCACCACTGTCAAATCAGACTCTGCTAGGCTTTTTAAAAGTCACAATATCTGAAAAATAGTTCAGGAAGCACAGGTGGTTCAAAATGAACCAAGGAGTGTCAAATATCCCATTATTTGTTACTATATTTACATTTCCCTTATTTCTTTTGGAATCTCAAGGCAGCTTACATTGAAAGTGCCCTTGGTTAGTCCAACACACCACTGCTTATATTATCCTAGTTTTCCTATGGGTAGTCACTACCTATATCAGTTATAATGGGTGCTAAGAAATAGGGTTTTTTTCAATGTTACATCCTAATTTTGGAACAGAGAGATAAGTCCTTATTCAGTGTTGGATCTTTTTTGAAAATTATAAAAAGCAAGCTAGATAACAAAAATGTCTATAACATTTTTATTCTAATTGGTACTTAGCTGAACTCTTGTGCATTTGCAAAAAACCTTCTGCTTCAATATTTCTGAATATGAGGCTTTTGTATTAAAACTAATTACTTTAAAACTAATTTTATGAGTTTTAACGTTTTATAAGCCCTCTGTGAAAATATAACAGAAACTTGTAAAGACTATTCCATAGAGATGAAAGTGAAAACAGTGCATACAAAAAGTCATAAACCTGTTAAAAACCATCTCTAATTCTGAAGGAAAGTTTGAAAGTTCAAGGGTGC
This sequence comes from Mimophis mahfalensis, assembly GCA_032468015.1. Lineage (NCBI taxonomy): Eukaryota > Metazoa > Chordata > Lepidosauria > Squamata > Mimophis > Mimophis mahfalensis. The sequence continues at coordinate 256,661 of JANHFR010008782.1, read as the reverse complement.
TGCGCATTCTTTGCTGTAGCTCTTTTTAGAATGTCTGAAGATAATCTAAATATATTGAGAATCATTGTTATGTAGCAAATGAAATTGTTTAAAAGCCTATCTTGACTTTCCTTTAGCTCAAATTGGAAAACAAATTTAAAAACACTTCTGTGTTCCTGGTGTATGTCTGCTTGAGGATGTTTTTCAACACATATACTATAGCAAAGGAAGAAGCATGAATTATGATGAAGGCTTAGTTACTTAGGAAACATGTGCACCATATAATTTGAAATATCATACAATTATGTATCCAAGTATAGAAACACAATGGGCGAAATTCACTCTTTAAAGCTCAGAGCCCAAATGTTGGGGTTATGTAACAGGAACTTTTGGGAACTTGTGAGCTAGGAATAGCATCTATTATGTAGGGAGTTTCAAGAACTCCCCTTCCAACACAACTTTCTGGCACTCTTTGGGTCCTCCTGAAGCAGCACAAAATCTTTAAAAAATTTCAGCCCTATCCACCATGTAGAAAACTTTAGCATACGAAGAGTACAAATCCAATCAATCAAATGGTGGAGATATGCCCATCCAGGGGCTCAGAAATAAGGAGCTACATGTGGTTAACAGCACACAATGCAACTTTCTGAAGTCCAACTACAAGTATACTTTTGCCTGGGTTCCAGGCTATCATAGACCCATAAGGATGGAAGAGATTTTTAGAGATTAATTTTCTAGGTAGTGGAGGATCTACTAAAATATCTCTGACAGATTACCATTACTTTTTGAAGACTTCTAACAAAGAACTCACCAGGTGGTAGCCTGTTTCACTATAAAACTCTCCAGGTATAATAGTTGCTGTTCAGTGTCAGCTGTTCATGATATTGTGTTCTGATTTCACTGTGATGCCTAGTTAATTTAATTTTGGGTCCACCTAGCTGCAACTGCAATAGGGTTTGAGTGATTCTGAACAGAAAAGGATAATGCCATTAGAAGGATTCCTTTCTTACAAGAATTAGTGTAAGTAAGGTTGGACTGCACTGCTAGGTAAATTTCTGTATACATACTATAATGCCTTGTTGTTATTGCTGTTGTTTTTTTTAAAGAAAACTCAGTAAATTGAACAAATTGTATTTTGAAACACTTTATTTTGAAAAAAGTTATAATTTATGTCATACAAAATCTTGACAGCCATTTCCACATGAATTTCTACTAGTGTCCAAAACAATTCAATTTCCAATTTGTTTCAAGGAAATTTTGAAGCAAATTGTTCTGGCAGTCAGCCTAAAAGTTTCAAGACACATCTATAGGGCTATCTGCTCTCATTCTCTCTCTCCTTTAGGATCGGCACTGCATATAATAGTTTCGTAACTGTTTAATCTATTGTGGATACAGGGAAATTATGAAACTACTCATCTAAAATGCTAATACATTTACTTATTAATAATAAAGAAATGAGTTGTACGGGAGATATTGTGAATTATTCCTTACATTTTAAAGCATTGTGCATTTAATGCTATGTGTCTTTGCAAGCCAAAATGACTAACATTGAGAGAATATAAATACTAATTCTGAATCTGGCAAGGTATCTCTACAGATTGGTTGCAAACAGCATATAGCAGATAACCAATTTAATCACAGAAAACTGGGATTATAATATAGTATTATAGTAGAACACTAAGTTTGCTCATGAATAACTGCAATTTGTTGCGGTATATCCAAACTGTCGTGATTTTGAATCCTACTTTTCACATTAAATAAACATATAAACAAGCTGACATTAAAAAGCAAAGAGTTTCCTGAAAGCAAAGAGGAAAAACCAAGCAGGTCTCTAGTAAATTTCATACTGAGAAGCTCATTTACACCACTTTTGAGGCTATTTATATCAACGGAAAACTCTTGTTTTAATAATGTTATACTTGCTTATAGTTTCTAGCACATATAGATTATAATTGCCATAAGATGTTCCTATTAAGACACATTTAAGTATGGAAGTGAGTGAGAACAAGTGAAAAAAAGTAAGTTTGCTAATAAATAAGAAAGCAAGTTGAAGTAAGTGTGGAAGGAAAATATGTATTTCATGGCATATAAGGTATTAAGCAAGATGCACAGCAACATTCTTAACAAATTTTAATTCTAAGAATTGGGAGTTAGAGTAGACAATATTGAAAGCTGACTTTGCAATTTCCCAGACCTTTTTTATTTTAACCTTTATTAAGGTCTTTGAAGTTTTTCATTTTCTTTTTCCTAAGCTGTTTGCATTTATTCCACTTGATAAGTCAATAATAATCCTCCCATCTCCAGATACTCCATCTTTCTCAGTGTCAGCACAAACTCTCAAATAATGCTTTTTATGTGTTTTAGGAAATACTGGCCAGGCATTAAAAGGGAGGCTGCCTCTGTGGCAACCTGGTCTTCCAAGTAGCCAAAATGGACCTAGAGGGCAGCGCCCAGTAATTAGTGGGGAGAGGGCATGACCACAAAAGATTAAAGTGGCCCGTATGAGAAGGTCACATTTCATCCTTAGCCATGTTATCAAGAAATTCAACAGTGAAACATACCAAATTGTGTCCAACGCAAGGATTGAATTTAGAGAGGAGGGAAAATGCTACTATAAAACTGGAATCTAGGTGGTTTCAGTTATGGTCTGAAGACATAGGCAACATTGTGAGGGCTAGAGTTTCAAAATGGTTCCTGGGAATTTTCATTCTATGGTTAGTAAAGCCTGGGCACTCCAATTCTACATGATTTTTCTAGGGTATTGGAAATCTAAAGTTATTCCATTTTTAAAAAGATATACCGTAGTTCTCTAAAGCAAAAAGGTAAATGTAAAGATTTCCCCTGTCCAGTTGTGTCCAAATCTAGTGTTTCTTAGCTGAGGGAGTCAATGTTATCCAAAGACATTTCTGTGATCATGTGGCCAGCATGACTATATGCTGAGATACACAGAATGCTGTAACCTTCCCACCAAAGTGGTACCTATTAATATACTCACATTTGAATGGTTTCAAACAGCAAACATACTATAACTGCAAATGGCTTTTGGGAATCTACTGTAGCTGAGCTAAGATTTTGCTGTGGTATATGCTCCAACTGTCTTCAGAAATGTAATTAAGGGACAAACCGTTGCAAGGCAGACTGCCCCATAAATGGGCTTCTGTGAGACATTATAATGGGATAGCAATTACCAAACCTTGTATTATTGTATGGCTTCTGGGGGAAGAATGATTTACTGATTTATATGCCTGATATTTTGATAAGGCATTCTTAAAAATATGCTTCCTTGATAAGACTACTTACTTTCCAAGAGAAAATTTTCCAAGAGTTTTTCTTAGTAAAGCTGCTTCGTAAAGCCAAAAACTAGGTCCACAAATGAAGGTTCAATTAATTGATGTATTGCTAAAAGCCAATGTACAGGAATCTTCTCTAATGGTTAGGGTTAGGCACCCTCTTTTTACCTCTTCCCCTGGTTCTGGCAGTCTTTCTTCTACAACTGCTCTCCTAACCAATCAACTTACATTTGTGTATTTATAGAGAGAGAAATAGATATTTTCCAGAAAAGCACTGGGTGGCAGCCTCCCATTATTTTTATTCATTAAAGAAGACCTGGGCAGTTCTATGTGGGGTCCAGAAGAAATTATATTAGCACTAAAAATAGTGTAAACATGGATTTAATTTCAGGCTTCCTAGTTATGAGACTAGGAGTCCAGCAGGAATCAAGAGAGATAGCTCTCAGCTCATTGGTGCCCAGGAGTGCTTTGTTGCTTACTCATGAATTAATGAAACACCAACTTCTTTGGAAGGTTATTAAACAAAGAATGTAAGTTTTATAAATTCTATAATTTGTAGAAGTCAGCAATGTCCTATTTGAGACAAAAGGGCTATGAAAGCTTTGGGCGTGGTCCAATGTTCTTCCAAAAGTTCCTTTTGAATTGCAACTTGAAATGTAGCATAAGAGGAAAATGCATGGTGTGTCACCATGTTAATCAGAATCAATGAAAATATAAATGAAAATCCAATGAAATGTAAGTTTTCCTTTGGCCTACATTTTGGTATGGCTTGTACCACATCATACAAACTTCAAATACAGCCTTTAGCTTGAAAAGTTATAAAGGTTCCCCTCACACATATGTCCTGGTCATTCCTGACTCTAGGGGGCGGTGCTCATCTCCATTTCAAAGCCAAAGAGCCAGGGCTGTCTGAAGACGTCTCTGGTCATGTGGCCGGCATGACTAAATGCCGAAGGTGCATGGAATGCTGTTACCTTCTCCTCAAAGGTGTCCCTATTTTTCTACTTGCATTTTTACAAGCTTTCAAACTGCTAGGTTGGCAGAAGCTGGGATGAGTAACGGGAGCTCATGGTGCTTGGGATTCGAACTGCTCACCTTTCCGACTGACAAGCTCAGCTTCTTAGCCCACTGAGCCACCATGTCTCTCTGAAAAGTTATACATCTCTACTATGAATAATAAAATAAAACAATAAACTGTTTTTGGTGAGAAGAGATTGAAAATCCTTCTTAAACAGTGAAGTGTTTAGTCTAAGTCTAGCACAGATCCTTTACTTTAGTACAGCTGTCTCACAACTGTTTCAGTTTGCATTTTAACATGCAGATAGGAAAATATCAAATGTAGTTTCTTTCATTGGGCTTAATTCTTACATCTTTCTCGTTAGATTTTAAAACTATTTTCCTCTCATGCTTTTATGTCAATGGAACATATGCATTTATAAACACAAAAACTCCCACACAGAGCTTTGTATTGGCATGCTGAATGCAGCATTTCTACCTCTTCTTACTACAGCCTCTCCAGGATTGTACTTTCTTTAACACAGGGAAAACAAACATGCATATGGTCACACACAAACCATTTTTGCACATAACTGCTTTGCATGTAACACTTGAACAAAATTTCAGCTACTATTCTAATAAGGAGAGGAAGGTAGTTATTTGCAATGACAATTTACCATGGCCTTCAGAACAAGGGAGAGAAGTTTCAGAGAGTAGGATGATCACATGTGCTACCACCAACATAATCCATTACCTAGTGTTTTTTCATTGTTCAGTACTGATCAGTATTTAACAAATACCATAGAGTAAAAATAGATTTTTTTTTCATCCATCCATCCATCTATCTATCTATCATCTATCTACCTACCTACCTACCTACCTACCTACCTACCTACCTACCTACCTACCTACCTACCTACCTACCTAATCTATCTATCTATCTATCTATCTATCTATCTATCTATCTATCTATCTATCTATCTATCTATCTATCTATCTAT
>JANHFR010008782.1:208873-221271 GCA_032468015.1 Mimophis mahfalensis | reverse complement strand
AGCCTGTGGGTGGGTGGGAGGGCACAAAAAGATTTTTTTTCCCAAAACCCCCGACTAAACTGGTTCGCTAGAACCAGCCCGACCTTAACAAACGGTTCACCCAAACCAGGCCGAACCAGTAGAAACCCACACCTGCAGGAAAGAACAATGAATAAATAACAGAGCATATAGTGGCATACCAAGAATATTGGTTTGACCTAATGTTATTTCACTAATCCATATAGCAATTCTAATATAATTTCCTTAATCTAAATATCAAGTCTGAAAAACAGATGAGTAATTTTATTACCATGCCACATTGTTGGAAGGTATTTAACATTTACATGGTCAGTTAATGACGGCTACCTAATAATCTTATGTCTAAATTTGTTTGAATAGGAACATTTTCCTAATGCTCCATACTCATAGCCACCAGATTATATCTACTCTCAATTCAGCAGTGCTGTTACACAAGACCAATGTTTGAAGTACCATTTTCATTTTTTTTTCTTTATGTTCTGCAATGCAATTCCATTAAGATCATTTAGATACCTGGCACTAATTTCAGTGGAAGTCAGCCTACAATCTTAGAGAACTGTATAATTTTTTTGTGTTTTTTTATTAGAGTTATAAAGAATCTTATTTTAATCTGATTTAGCCTCTCCTAAGGAAAGATCTAAGACCAAACAAAGATAAAAATCTATTTTTTATTCTTGACTTGAGCCAAACTCTGGTCATTGAATTAATGCGCCATCTTTTATTTCCTTTTTGAAAATATAAACAAAAGGAGTTGTACAGAAGATTGAAATCCTAATGTGCAAAGTTAGGGTTTAAGTATTGTAGATTTAAATATTTAAATGAGCAATTTGGAGAACACAGGAAAAGAAAACGAAAGTTCTCCAGAGGATCAGACTTATATTTAGCAAAAAGCTGTATGATAAAATCAAGCAGAGCCTGATGTTTGAAGACTGAAATTAAGGGAAAGCTACTAAGGTTCAAAATTTAGAAAGAAGGAAAAAATCTAAGTAAAGTAGGTTAACCTAACTATAAAACAGCAATCATGGTAAAAAGTAACAGGCCAGTGAGAACAAAAAGGATGAAACATCTAAGAAAAGCAGAGAAGTAAAAGACTGATGTACCAGTTTTAACAGAGAAGGAGAATGATTGCCTGGAAGACAGGGAGAAGCATAAATCCAAAGAAACAGAGTTAATGGAAAAGCAAAATTAGACTGACTGTTTGTAGGACTTTAAAAGATTTGTGATATTCAATGTAACAATGAAGGGGGGATTGAGGTGGTGGGCAAAAAAAAATTAAATTAAACAAAAACACCAATTAGTTGTTCAGCCGTTGCAACTGAGCAACACTTAAATGTGTATTAAAACCATAGAAGAACATGACAGCACAAATGATACCAGAATAAAACCTTATAACATTATCTTTGATTAAAATTCTCTGATAGTTTCAACCCAGATGCTAAGTATTCAATGACTCCCACAACAAATTCAGTTCATAAGTAATATTTCAAAAAATGGCCAATTATTTTACATATTTGTTTAACAATGTTTTGATAAAATATGCAGATTCCAAGTTTGCATTTTGATTCATGGAAGGGTTATGATTCTTCGTTAGCAATTTTGGTAAGAACTATTGTTCTTAAATTGTTTAAATGGGCAAAAGGTTCAGTTGCAATAATAGTTTTTGTTTTATAATGCTCTGACCTAAATCTGCAATGCAGGACTGAAATAATTCAGCAACATAAGCAAGGTATCCTGAGGTAAGAAAACATAAGGTTGAAAAAAAGTAAGGGAACAGCAAGACTGTGATATCTTCCCCCCGCCCCCCCAAAATAATTTTCTATTAGAAAACAACAGAAGTGAATGCAAACTAATTGAATCTATTTACTATATTAACAGTTTACCTTCTAAGATTGATTGGTCTAATGTATCCTAGTCAAATTCAGTATACCTTCTTTAGGTTGTCTGCTGCTAAATTGCACATTAGAAACAAAATGTGCCAATGAAAACAAATTTTTGTAAATTCTGGCAAAATGTTAAGTTCCTTATGTCTATGGAGATTCTCAATCATTAAATCATGCTTTTTGGATGAGAAATGAAATGTTTTCAAAGCAAAAACCCCAAGGAAGTCCAGTTGCGTTTTGGAAAAGCACTTTGAACGAAATTCCTTAGTTATTTTACTGAGTCTTTTCTTTTGTCCATGGACTAATCATTATATTTGAAAAGAAACAAAAAAGGTTATTATGTAGAATTCTACTTTCTCTTACTTAATGGTCAGAAAATGGATTGGGGGCTAATAGTATTCTTATTTTTAAAGGTAGGAGAATTTTTTTTTCTTAACAGGCATAAGTTCTTTGGAGTTCCTTTATAGATGGGTGGCCAAATAAATATACTAAATAAATAAATAAATCTTTGAACTGTACACTCTCTGTATAACATATAGAGACTTAATTCTGATTTTTCCTGAAATAAGAATCTTTCTTATTCCTTGCCAATTAAGAGTTCAGGACAATTCAAGAGTTCAGGTCTTCTGTGCCATAATAATGACAACAACAAAATTGTTTTAATAAAAATTATGGATAACAACAGACTTATTTGTTAGGAACAATTGCTATTGGAAGCAAACAATTAAAATGCATTTATTGTTGTTTCGGTCTAATTCTAACATGCATATCCCATAAATGTGGTTTGCTGTTGGATTTGCATGAAGGCATCCCACAAGGCCATTTTGTGAAATACCAAATTATCAAATTAAAACTTTAGAAAGAGGTGACATTCATACCACCAACATGTACAATATGCATTTGGCCAATTTCTGAATCCCACAGAAATTAAACTTATGGATATTTATCTATAAGCATGCAGGAGGTCAGTTAAATAATCAGAAGATGAAAGTGATCGATTTTCTGCTTTTTCCTGAATAAAGAATTAAAAATAAAAAATCCACCCTGCACAAGAAATATACCTCATTCTTGATGGGAAGAATAGTCCCTTTATTTGATGATACACATTGTAGTAAAAGGCTCATTCTTAAGTATAATTAACAGAACAATTCTAAAGTGCAATTGCAGTATTCTGAACTTGCAATGTCAACTGGCAAGGCAGCAATGAAAGAATAATCTTCACTGTAATTCCTGTTGGTCCCTTTTCTGTAGAATAATCTCATCCTCAATGGGAGAGAGCAGGCTTAAGCCAGGTTACAGATACAACACCTTTTTTTTTTCCTGGCTGTACATATGGTAGAGAAACATCTCATCTTCCTTTTTGCCTACTACTCCAACCTTATTTGGACAATGTCAATCTTAAAGATGGATAGAGAAGCAGAAGGGGAAACTTAGCAGGTGACTACTATCAAAAATCGGGTTTCATTTTCGGTCTCGGAGGGTTAAATCTATAATGGTATAGCTCTTGATATACTATCCATGGAATTGCAACCCAGGTTTGCATAGGATTGGCAGTACAGAGTTTTGTCTTTACATCTTTTACTGATGTATTTAAATATTGAAAAGATGACAATTCTTTGTTCTGCACCAAGACATATACTCAGATACTTTCTGTGTACAAAGCTGCCTGCCTCTTCAGCTTTTGTTTTCTTGCTTCATTGTACTGGCAACAGTGATGCTAATTATCAAGTAAAACAATATAATTATACTGAAGAATTTTTTTGGCTAATGTAAAGATTCTTTTTTCCCCTAAACACCCCCCATTGCAGAACTATTTCCTCTGACCCTGAAACACTGCTGAATCCGGAATGACCTCTGCACTCTATACTTCGTTCTGAATATAGAAAATCACATCCTTTCAAGTTAGTAAGCTATTTTAGCAGCTAGCAAGCCATATGGTAAAGAACAATACAGCAAGCCTTTTGTATCTCTTTTGTGTGATTACTGTTTAACTGTTTAAATATTCTAAAATGATTGTCAATGTGTTCCTATAACTACTGCTTTTTGGGTTATAAAGAGTCCAAAACTTTTGCTGACATAAATTAATAAACAGCCACAGCTAGACACAGAGAATTGTGTATTACACATTTGTCACCAAGCACAGATGACGTTCATCTTTTCTCAGGAAGTAGTTCTGTTTGTCCATGGCCATTTACCAATATCTTTACTTCTCACATTTAATCATTTCTTTTCCTTAGAAACCGAAAAATCCATCAGCTTCAGACAAAAGCAAAATAGTACTCTACTATAAAGGACGTAATTGAAAAGTAGTTGGAGTTATCACCAAAGCTACATTATACAATAATTGTGGGAGAGCATCCCATGGCTGCACATAGAGCTTGCCTAGAAGATTAACATTACATAGCCTGCTTCTAATGACAAGTATCTAATGCTATAAGGAATCAAGAAGAGAAAATGAAAAATGGAAGAATTCCTGTATCAACAGTTTTTGGAATAGATAATACAAGATTATTAGTATTCAAAGAAATCTAGGGAAACTAATCTAGATCAAAGAGTGTACAGATTTTTAGGAGCATAATTTCCATCTGATAATCTTAAAGTGTTTTTTTTTTAATTTTTGGGATGGTGGATGTTGTTTATTAAACTAAGGCATTTGCAAAAAATGTTTTAGGAAATATTCTGTTACAATGAACATATTAATCATTCTACAATTATCCTCCATGCATGGTGGCATGTTTTGTTTCTGTACCTGCACTTCTATTTTGAAATATTTCAGCATAACTAACTTCCAACGTTTTTAATCAACTAAGTATTTCACACAACAGTGACATTTCTTTCTATTTCCAAAAACACCTCTCAGAAGAGGTGTCTATGGCAATAGAAAGAAATGTTACTAGAGTGAAAAATACTTAGTTGATTCTTCAACTACTTAGAGATTTCTTCAACTGGTGGAACAAAGAATGGAGATGGCAAATTCCTGAAGTCAAATGATTTATGATAGAGAATATTAGGTCTCACAGGAATGCAAGTTGGGCAAGATAGGGTTCCAGTTAGATCAGAGTGGTCTATCTCATCAAGAAAGATCACATTGTTTTATTAATATGCTGTTATCAATGAATTTCAGGAGTAGAATCTTCTCTTATTTGTTGTTAGTTGACAACTGAAGAAAAGAAAAGAGTATTTTAATGGTCTGCTGCAAATGTTAAGAATAGTTCCTAAGAATCCATAGGAAGGCCTATAACAGTAATTTATTTATATATATTTTTCAGTTGACTGAAAGTATACATTTATTCAACTTTAGTAATCATTAATTTTTTAGCAGTTACTTTTATTGCTTATTGTTTCTAAATTTAATAGAAGACCAGAATATTTGTATTTGCACTGGGATTTTTGGAAGTTTGGAAGGACTTCACTTATTTTTTGCAGAATTATGTTATGTGCTTCGATATTTACATTGAAGTGCAACATCAGAAATACAAGTAGCCATCAGACATGCACTTAAATTCTGGCTCCACTGAAATCAGCAGCAAATTCTTTAAGATTGTTACAATAAAGTATGCATTTGTTTAAAAACCTTAAGAGTTCCTGAGACAGAGCAACTCTATTTACATCTTTGTTTAAGATAGTCGTAAGATTTCAAAGTAAATTGGTGACTGCAAGCAAAAAAATTAGAACACATTTGAAAATCAATGCTATTATTATTTTCAAAACAATAAAATAATATACGGATCAATATATATTAAGGAACATGTATGACGTAAATTTACGAAAAGCTTCCTTTATTTGCATGGTTAGACTCATAAATTACATTTCACTTGCTAGAGCCTTACAAAATATATTGGAGGGTATATTTTTAAATATAAATCCATGGTTTTAAAAATTTGTGAAATTGTATTTGATAAAATGAAAGTATCTGAATGTTAAGAGCAATTTACTCTTTTATAAATATAAAACTGAAGCCAAATGAACGAGCAAAAAGATTGCACTAAAATAGGAGGGCATTATGAACTGAACTATCTCGGCAGGAACAAGCCTCGACAGGTAATTGTCACACAGAAAATGAAATCAGTTTCAAACTACTATAGTACATTATAGGGAAAGAAACCCTCCTATTTCAGTATAATACGTACCTCGACAATATCTGAATTCGTTCGACTCTCATGCGGCTCATTGTATTCTGTGTACTTCAGTAACACCTTGTCCATATCAGTGCTGGCATACTGGAAAAGTTTATTGGTGCTGTTGAAGATTATGAGAGCAATTTCACAGTCGCATAGAACACTCAACTCATAAGCCTTCTTCATTAACCCAAATTTCCTCTTTGTAAAAGTCACCTAAAACAAACAATTAAGGCAGAAATCAGGTTTCATCCTTTCTCAGTTGCTTTAATTCCTGGATTCTAACAATTTCAGAAGTGGACTACATAATATTGATGCAGAGTGCAAATATATATATAATAAAAACTAATTGAAGAAAGGTTTGAATGACATTTATTAATCTGGGCTTCATCTTTACAGATTTAAGCCAGGACATCCTATATAATAATGCAATTCAAAATATGTAATATACAATGTCACCTTTACTGTTTTCCTTACATCAACTATTTCATACATTGTTACTTTCCTATACTTTTTAAATTTCATTTACCATAATCTAGTTTGCTGTCTGCAAACCTACCAACACTTAAATTTGTAATTCATTGTTCTGGTTGGAGGATTTCATGTATATGTTAGCCAGTTCTGACCAACTGCTTATTAGGAGACCTGTAACAAAACTGATCCTTCCTTGTGTGAAATAACAGACTGTTTAAAAGGATTGCTTTCTAAATAAAACAAAAATATTAATTAACATTTTCTTCATCAGGCACTGATTATACGACACAAATCTAACAGGTTTCTGATGTAATCAAATCAAACCTATAGTATAATGCTATGACTAAGGAGCTAGTTACATGCTCTGAGGTTACTTAATTAGTTCTAGTTTCTATCAGTTCTTTAATGTTATCAATAAGAATATCTGCATGGGTTTCTATAAAGCATGAAACACTCCAATATGTATTATTCATAATGGTGTGTTTAATCTTCTCATAAGCCTAATGCATGCTAATGCAACTGCAAACTGCTATAAAATATCATTTAACCATACCATGAAAAACGTGACATTAAATCCATTCATGTTACCAGCCAGCCCATCTCAAAAATGTATCTAGTTCCCTGTTCTTTGCAAATTGATATTCTATAGTATAAACAAACTACAATTGCATCTGATACATTATTTCTATTGATTTTTTACTATATAGATGCAAGTCTAAAATAATTTTCATATTATCACATTGTATTCATGAGTATATACATGCAACTTTCTCTACTATTCATTAAACCAGAACAATACTATTTAACATAATTTGCAATCGTAATATTCAATTTAACCATCAAATTTGCTCAACTGCATCACATTAGTATTGATCTACAACCCAACAGATATATAAAAGATCTGACTACATATGTTACAGTAATGTTAGTGCAATAAATCAGCATAACTCTGTGGAATTCAAATTATTTCAATAGGATTCTTTGAAAAGTGTTTAGGTTCTAAATAATAATAATACAATAATTAATTAGTTCTGTGCCGAGATTTCCTGAGCCACGTTAAGATCCTATCTGGATGCCTGTAAACAGTTAGATCTGGATGGCTCTACCTATATCCAGTCCAACATTAACATCCTATTAGGATGTTAATAGGATAACATCCGATTCCATGAAGAGCACTGATAGAGAATACTAAACAGGTACACAGAGGATTGAAAGGACAAGCAGTGAATCTGCTCAAAAAATTGAGAAGAAAATTATGGTGCCTTTTCCACTAGGGTTACCACTATTCCATATTTGCTGATCTTGATTTGACACTCCAAAAATATTTGAGCTCATGAACCCAAACTGAACTTTGTCAAAGAAATTGATAAAATATAAACATGTAGGTCAAGGAGACATGTTTATAGCCAATTTGAAACTAATGTTATTTCAAGCTGGACTTTGTTTTGTAAAACATGAAAATATTTTTTCCCAAGAGTTTGTGTTTGCTCTTTAAAAAAAAGAAAGGGGGGGGGGGAGGTCTAGAGCAGTGATGGCGAACCTTTTTCAGCTCCCATGCCAAAAATGAATGTGTGTGCTATTGTGCGCGGTCTCACATGCCCCTCCCACACGCATGCAACCACCCTTGCATATGTGTGGGCGACTGCCTCCTCCTCCCAGCATGTGCGTGCAACCACCGAACTTAACGTATTTCTGGTTCGAGAGAGTGTGCGCACACGCGGGGGGAGAGGGGATAGTGCGTGCTATCCCCTTTCCCCCCTGCACATACACATGCTTTCCCAAGCCCAAAAACAGGGGGAGAGAGGGGATAGCGCCTGCTATCCCCTCTCCCCCCATGCATGCGCACGCTATCCCAACCCCAAAAATGCCAAAAAACCCATCAAACTCAATTGTTATAGCGCACGCATGGGGGTAGTCACAGGTGCAGGGGGGAGTAGGGGGGATCGCGAGAGCTTGTGTGCCAGGCGACATGGCTCCACAGGCACTTTGGGCACACGTGCCATAGGTTCGCCATCATGGGTCTAGAGCCTATAATATGGATAGGGCTGGATATATAAATCCCATATACTGTTTCTGCATTTGAAACTATTTTCAATGAAATTTGCAGACCACAGTACTGGAAGAAGACCGTCTGTATATAGAATAGTTTCTGTTGAAGAAAAACCTCAGAATTTAGCATATTAAACATTCTCACCATCAAAAGTACATTTTGGAACAGAAATATCTATAAGACCACTGTGTTTACAGTTAGGTGTTTCTGAATACTGAAGCTGACCACATGAATGTGCTACACAGCACATACTAATTTTCAGGAGATTTGTTGCTGACTTTTGAAAATGATTTCTTTTCATTAGGCTGTAATTTAAAACAATGACAGAATAACTAAAGCATTTATTTCTTTTTTAAAAAAGATTAAAATGTAATCCTAATTGCTCAGAATATGATTCATTAGCATTTTCCCCAGGTGCATTATATGATGATATTACCATTGTTCACCAAGATATAAAACTGGCTTTATGCATCACTGTTTCTAAAGTGAAATAATTTTTACTATTCATTTAAAATATGCCACTCAGAGTTAAAAATTTCAGACTTCTTTGCACTTAGTATGGTATCATCGTAAATCATTAATCTCTTATACTTTTACAATAAGCTGTCATAGGAATGAATCTATTCTTTTCATGTTAGTGAAAGTTCAAGACTTAAGAAATTATTAAGAGCATTGTGAAAGGTATTTAATTTTTTTCGTTTACATTATTTATGTGCTAAAACAAAGTATATTAGGTTTTTAATGTATGTGATTCATAAAAACAAAAAACAATATTATGTACTTTTAAATAATACATTGGTCTCTCTAGTGTGCTAAATTAATCATTCAACTAATTAATTAAAATCAGTCTCTTGTCTTGGTTCAAGTCACCTTGAATATGAAGATATGTGATTTTGTCCTCATTAATAAAGTTTTAAATAACTGAATTTATCTGCAGGCATGAAACCCTGAAATATCTTCCTAATTCTAGCAATACCATTTTCTACCATATTTGTCTGAAATATTCAGTTCCACAAATAAGTCTTAATAATAAAGACATTTATCTAATTCCATGTAGGCATATTGGTGCTTAAAGGAAATGCTGAAATGAGAACCTTTCTCATTGCCCTTGGTATCAGATGTCCTGGGACTGAATCCTCAGCATCAGAATTCGTTCCATGAATAGTAAACAACAACTGCTATGGTCTTTTGGCATTAGCTGTGCTAAACTAGAATGGATGAGAGTTGCAGTCAAAAGACTTCAAAGGCACTAAATCGCTTAACCGTGTTAAAGAACAATGTTTCTGGAATGAAAATGGGTTTTTACAAATTAATTTCTGCAATGATTTTTTTTCTTTTTGGTGAACAGACTATAGATACCTATCCAAAACATACATAGCCAAACAGCAAATAATTCGTAGTCCATTTATTTTCAGTGATTCCAAAATTTGGAACTGTGTTGCTTATTGTAACCATCTTGCTCCATTATTACTATTGCTGAGCATATTTACACACATGCACGCGCACACACACACTTGTATGCATGTATCTGAATACTGCATGCAAAATTTTCAGTGTATTAGAAGGCTGCAATATTATTTCCCAGGATCTTCTAAAAATATCCTTGCCTTCTAAAATAGCCTTCTAAATCATTTCCTGCAATTAGCTGTTTCAAATATTAATAATAATAATTTCAGGTAATCTCAGTCCAGTCATGAAAACCCTACTATCAACATGTGTCCTGACAATTGGTAAAGGAGATATCTAATTGAATTTATAAGTTACTATGATGGCTGATTACTTTATATCCTAGTTGCTATAAACTAGTGGAGCCCAGTCACAAAATACTATTGGCTCTTATGGTTATTATATCCTATCGGGGTTATAGATGAACCTATTAAACAATGACACAATACAGGTTTAGTGCCAATCCACACATTGTTTTATATTTTATCTGTATAAATAGATTCAGGTAATTTTTGAAGACTTTCCATCAAACAACATCTGGCCTTAAAAGCAAAATTCTCCATTAGGTTGGAGTGTTCTGTGGTAGCAATGACATGTCACTGCATTAGAAATAAGGCAAGGGGTAAACCAGCCCACACCTCAAGAGCAACAAATGTGCTAGCCAATCACCAACTGAGCAATTGCACTGAGTTCCCATTTATCCAAGGCAGAAATATGAAGTTCTATGTCAATGAGAAGTAGAAAACTAAAACATCACAGCCCACGAATACTGAATGAACACAGTCAAAACAAATTCTTGAGATGATCAGTAATGACATTTATCATATTTATTTCTCACCATCTTTTAGTGGTTTTCCAATGTGAATGAAAATAAATTCCATAGCTAAACAACTAATTATATATATATAAAAGAACCTGGATTATTAAAAAATAAAATAAAATAAACTTTCATATATTATAATCGCCTGTAAGAACTTATGGTCTCTTTCTAGTTCCAGTTTACTGCTTTGATGTTATTGTATTAAATAGAATGGTGGAGACAGAACTATACCTTCTCTGTGCTCGTTCTCATCTATAATACTTGCCTGAAATTTTCTAAAATTCTGGATGTTTAATATACCTAGCAAACAGCTTTTTATGCTAACTACTCCTGGTCTCATTGTGCTTCTTTTCTTTTTTTTAACAGTGTCCTATCAAAATCGATGTTATATAAATCATGAGATAAATAAGCTGTCAACTTTTTAAATAAACTGGTTAACTTTTGGGTTAACCTTTTAGTTAATTTCTTACAGAAGACTAATTCATGCAACCTTATTCACTATCAATTTAATGACATGGAACTCTTTCAAAACAAACTCCTCAGAACTATCTTAGGTTTACTTAAAGGTATTCCTGTTTCCCCTCTCTATGCAGAAACTGTTACATACCTAATTAAAGCTGGAATAATTGCAAAACTCCTCTCATTACTTGATTTTTGACTTGTAAAGCGGTGCCTGCTGGAGAAGTGAATTCTTCATGTACTAGCTGCTTTACATTTTTATTCCATCACATGTGTAGCTTTTTTTTTTCAAAATTATTTTTAAATTCAAATAATCCATACAAAAACAGGATGTTGGAATTCTTAAATTTAAATTGTTTCAATTATCACAAAATAAAATTATTCCTGCACTGAAATGAATGCACTAAAAGTGAATGTGAACGTTATCTGAAGTATGTTGCAGTGCCATCCATCTGAAAGGCACTTCAAATTCCAGCAAACGGCATCCGTAACTAGAGTTAATTTCTCAATATTCCATATAATATATGCTTCTGTCCTTGCTCCAAGAAAAATTATAGGAGATTTTACCATTATTTCTTGTACTGACCTACTTCTACTTCAGCACTTGGAAATATTATGGAGCCCTCTAATAAGAAAATCATTTTGGCCTGATTCATATACAATTAAATCTATCTATATAAAAATGTGTGTGTGCGTGTGTGTGTGTGTGTGTGTGTGTGTGTGTGTGTGTTCCAGCTTAAGTCTGGAACACCTCAAGCAATTTCAATCAAACTTGGTACACAGATGATTTACTCTCTGGAAACAAATACTGTGGGGGTAAGATACCCCTTAACACCTTTCAGGGTGTGTGTTCTGTGAAGATACAGCCTACAGCACAGTGGAGTTGCCATGGTAACAGTTTTACAGTACTCCACAAGGGGGCATTTGTAACAGCGCGTGCCTGCACCACTATGAGACCAACACAACATACGTCATGCAGAGACATTTCTTGATGCTTCTGGGGGCACAGGGAAAACATTTTAAACTAATTTAATTGTTGCCAAAATCAAGATTCAGGGAGAAGTTGCTCTTGCCATCGCCTCTTTAGGAACTGCGGAGACGTTAATGGAAGAAGGAAGGACAGCCCATTCTGC
>JANHFR010008782.1:175568-185819 GCA_032468015.1 Mimophis mahfalensis | reverse complement strand
TTGTAACTACCCTTCAGAGCCAGAGACTAGATTTCGTACTTTTATTACTCATTGATGGCTCTAAAAGTGTTATTTCACTATAATAGTTTTAGAACATGCTTTGCTTATGAATGATAAAGTTAAACTAGGCTTCCCCAAGTAGAAATATTAATTCTACATATACATGTGGAAATATTAATTCTACATATACATGTAGAAAATCAGACCAGCAGAAATGCTATCATTAGTCAGCATTAAAAAGACATGCAGATGTTTTTAGTAGTTTGAGATAGAAACTGTACTTTCTCGCTTCCAACATGTTTACAACAAATGTCTTTGAAGTAAGTCATAATTTTTCCATCAAAAAAGTTCATTAATACGTGTATATATGTAAACTCAAACTAGTTGCATATTAGCCAATCTAGACATATAAATATTATTCTTTTAACAAAACAAATCTAGCACTTTTTTATTTAACCTATCAAAGGTGTTGAAGATTAAAAAATAAAACAGATATTCTAGGTGAAAGAGATGAAATGGCAGACCATCATCTGGTTAAGTATCATACAACAAACCATTTTATTTCTATGCACACTCTGCCACCTTTTTAATAATATAGTATATGTGAATTTATAAACTAATATAAGGCACAGTTGAAAAGTATATTCCACATTTATAAATCCAATTTTCTTCTCCACTTTCTCCAAAGTTTTTTCTTAAAAAAACAACCCCAAAGCTTTTTTTCCATTCTCTTCCTTTTCCCTAAAAACTCAGATTTTTTTTCTTGTAGACTGAGTACAAACTATTTTTAGCTACCTATTTTTGATATTATAGCAAAACTTGAACACTAAGGATAAAAATAAACCTTACTAGCGTGTCTATGTGAGAAAAGAATCCATGTGAGAATTCTATGTATGCCATCATGAGATAGTTAGATGTAATTTAGATAAACAAGTCAATAAATTAATATGCAAAAGATGCCCATTAGAGAAGAGATCTTTATTAAAAAATACTTGCTATACATCTCCAGCCTCTATTTATATCACATGTTGATATATGGTATTCATTTCATGAAATGAACCCCATACATTTTTTTCCCTATCTTATTTCGTCACTTACATATCTATTCAAGCACAGCACTATTCCTGAAAATCCTCATACCAGTTGTACTTATCATAAATATTTCTATGGGAGTAAACATTTTCAATAGCTAAGTAGTAAAAAGTAAGATCAGAAAGTAAACAAGGTAGTCCATGTGATTAAGGCTACATTCCTATGCACACTTATAAATAGGAGTAATATGCTCAGGCATACTTTAGAGGAAACATGTAAAGAACTTCAGAGTTATTATTACTTGATCCAAGTTAACTATAACTTTAAGAAACTGCTTTGAGAATATCACTTTGCTTTATTTTTGCTACAACTAGAATGTTGCTTTTACTTTTGATTGTGAACCGCCCAGAATTGGTTATAAGATGGTTGGATTGTGACATATAAAACATATATAAATGTTTCAAATAAAAAAAATAAACTTTACTTTAAAGTAATCTAGGCTACTGATAAAAAAAGAACAAAATAGTATATAGGCTAAAGCAGTAATTCGGAAATAAGGGCACATTCATATGATCAACTCATTTTATGGAATATTCAGAAATCTGAATAGTTGTATGCAAGGATGGAAAGTACTATAACATTTATCTATTCAGAAGATTTATATGGCATTGATCTCCATAAGTGTGATATATATCTGAAGGCCACAATTCACCTCTGAGACAATGGCAGCTATACAATGTCATTGTTGGGTATGGCCAAAATTTTTAGCTTGATGGAGTGGGAGAGCAAAGTGGAAGCAGATGTACTTATTCTTTCAAAAGTTTGATGCATTCATTTCTATCATTTAAAAAAAACCCCAGCAAAAAAACTGTACTGTGAAAAAGAGCCATTTTCTTATTAAACTGAACTAATCCGGGAAACAGGAGAATTAGTGCCAATCCAAGTGGATAATGTTACTTATCTGATATCACATTATATCCTTTCTTTTCTAAGCATTAATACAAAGTCTCCCTTCATTTAAATTCCAAAACAATAGTCTTGAAAGTCTGTAGAGATTCTCATTCATCCAGGTCATTCAACTCCAATTTTGGGAGTTGAAGTCCACACCTCTTCAAACTGCCAAGGTTGAGAAACACTGATGTATAGCTTAACTGATCCATAGCACTTGGGTAAAAAAGAATAAAAAAAAAATCAAGACTCATAAAAAAAAGAGCAAGGTGTCAATTACATGACTGCCATTGTCTTACATCTAAACAACTGGAAGTTATCAAGTTGGAAAAGGCTGCAGTATAAAATCTACTCCAAAATTTACTGCAACTTCAATTTCATCATAAACAAATCCTACCAGGCCAAAACAACCTACTTGGTTTGATATATCAGTCCTTGCTTTTTACCCAAAATTGCAATTCATGTATGTTTTATGATGGTTTACAAACAGTAATGGTTATGTTGACACTTTTAAAGTGTCAACATGTTTTAAAGAGACTGAAGTAACTGATAACAGTTTTTATTACAACCTCAGCAAAAATGTAAAATACTAAAAATTCAACCTAGTTGATACTTTTCCAAATATTGCAGCCTATCTTCAATTAATGACAGCAGCATATAACCTAGTGTGAAGTAGCTTCAGTTCTGGAATGAACTGAGAAATGTAAAGCAAAACTGACCTTGTTGCCAAGAAATTCCCCTTGAGATTTTTTGCAAAGATACAGAAAAATTCGTTTAATAATGTTATTCAATTTTACATTGAGTCCCATAACTAATGTCACTAAAGCATATTTAGTTACCTTCCTATTACTTAGTGTGCTTATCGGATCCTTAATGTATATGTGTTTACAAATTTGCTTTTTTCATGTTTCTATTGAAATATTTATTTTAGAACTACCAGTCAGAAAAGGCAAAAACATATAGTATAAAAAAATCTGGAATGAGATAGCACTTCACTATTCAAGAGTGGTATGCAATTTGAGTGTCTTCTTGGACTCACAGATCCTGCTTGTTGAGCAGGTTGCAGCTGTGGCCAAGAAAGACCTTGTTCCACTTCATTTGGGCTTTCTAGAACAGGAAGCCTTTATTTTGATTAAGACGTGTCATTTACCAGGACCCCAGAAGCATGTCTTATCTGCTGTGGTGTCTGCCCTCTGGAATGGGATTCTCCCAGAGATCTGAATGTCTTTCACCCTGATGTCACTCTGGAAGTCCTGAAAGACCTAGCTCTTCTTGCAGGCTTTTGGCTAGGATGCCTGGAGCCCCTTGTTGGGTTAATTAGATATTTGTTGTTGACTAGTTATGTCATCTCATTTATTTATTTTTTTAAATTGCATTTTCCTGTTGCTTTTTAATGCCACGAGTAACAGAAATTTGAAATTGGGTGGCATCTTAGATATTTGAGTAAAATTAAGGTAGAAATCTAAACAACCATACAATCAGTTCTGTCTATCCAGCTGGACTGTATCTTACTGTACTTCTTTGAATAGCAGTTCTGGTGTCACATAGAAAATTGCTTGAGGTAACAAGATCTTCCATAATCAATTGCTCATTTATGATTTTTCTTTTTTGTCCCAAGAATCAGTTGGAAATAGGAGAGATAGAAGGAAATGATAGAACTAAATTGCTAAAATATTCTAACCACTGCCCCAAACAACCATTATCTTCAGCAATATTAATCTAAATACTGCAATTTCAGCAATATTTGTAACCTTTCCATATATGTTTTCTTCTGCTTGTACATATATTGTTCTTTTCATAGTCATTAAGGAGACTGTTGGCTTCAAAATTACCGTTTACGATAGTGGAATTTAACTCCGAATCCTACGCATGGGTATACAGAAATAAGTCGCACTGAAAGAAATGAAATTCATTATATAAACTTCAGATATAAAATATTAAGATCTACCTATATATTTCTTATTTAAAAATGGCTTTAGAGCTAATTTTTTAAATTAAATTGATATGTATGTTATACACAGGATTAAAAAGAACACAAGCTCAAAATTGCCAAAATTAATCTATACATTCCAGTAGCTAAGTACACCATAAACAGGCCTTTCATCTATATATAACATTACTACAAACTAAATGCTCTTTCTTCCCACACACAACCCATGTCAACTGTGGAAGAAGACTTGAGGAAATCTCTGAATTATATTTATTTATCATATTAAGGCTTGTAAGCAGAAAAAATGAGAAAGAAAAAAGAAGTCCATTTGCATGTAATTGGATTTAGCCATTTACTGAAGTTTAGGCAAGAGCATACGGGGCAGATGACAATTAAGTTTAATTTCTTATTGTTCAAATGATTTCCTAAAAGCAAAAAATTCACATGGTCAGAGGATAACAGGCTTGGTTAAATGAGATCATGATAAGGAGAGAAAATGAAAATAAAAAAGACAAAGCGTTAAGCATCTTCCAGAATTTTTTCTCTTGCAGTTGGTTTCACATGCACTTTCATAAATACCATTTATACCTATTACAGCCGTCAAACGTCTCATGTACCTTGCATACAGCCTTCAAACTTCTCATGTACCTTGCATACACATGTACACAGGTTATGCACATATGCACACATGAGGGCTGCTTACTCATGCGCAGGGGAGGGGTGCATGTGCAGAGGTCATGCACACATGCATAGGGCAGGGCGCATGCAGAGGTGCATGCACATTGCATTTTGGGGATGTGTGCATGCATGCTTTGGGAACTTGGTGCTGAAAAGGTTAGCCATCACTGACCTACATCATTAAACCTGTGATAAATGTGCAAATAAAATGAGGAATTACATACAAATGTCTTATGTGCCATTACAACTTGTTTATCAAAATAAATTGTTCTGTTGTAATGTTTCAAGTCCTACACATGCAAGCCATGATGGCTCAGTGGTTAAAAAAATGGGCTTGTCAGTTGGTAGGCCAAAAGTCCAAGTTGAGCGTCATGCATCTTTGCCTAGCTCCTGCCCACCTAGAAGTTTAAAAGCATTCAAATGGAAGAAGATAAATAGGTACTACTTCAGTGGGGAAGAAAAAGTGCTCCATGATGTCATGCTAGCTGCATGGCTGTGAAATGGCTCATGACCTTGAAATGGAGATGAGTGCTGCCCCCTATAGTTGGCAACAATTAGTGGAGTAATATCAACAGAGACTCCTACCTATGCAAAGTTTATAGCCGTATTTAGACATGTGGTATATACAGTATATATTTATATAAGAAGAAAAAATCTTATATGGACAAGAGCATTCTATAGATTTCTCCATGCAGTGTTTTGTCAATGTCAATTACAAGACTAGGTATCTTGCTTAATGATGTGACATTCAGCTAGACCGTACTAATGAAAAAAAGGACTCTTTGACATGATCCAATTGGCCAGGATAGGATAGGTATTGGAGACCACATTTCAGTTCTAACCTGAAGATTTTTTTAAAAAAACCCATTCATTTTCAGCATATCTTTTTTTTTTGCTTAGAAACAGTAGTAAGTCTACTTACATGTTTTAGCAAAATAGACACACAGTCCTATTGATCCAAATACAAAATGAAAAAAATGCTTTAAAGTGGTGCATTCTGGTATTCAGGGGATGATTCTCAGTTCAAATGGTTTCATGAAACTACTTAGCAAATTTCAGAAAATTACAACAATGGTACTACTAGCAGAACTGCAATTGGAAGTTACAAATGGATTTATATGGCTGTTCATTATAGTGAAAGATAGTGACTCTGTCATATTTCTACCAACTCCAATCTGAGACAAGTTTATACGATCCAACAAATGCACATAAGAACATGGGATTAGTTCATTTACACTGGTTCGAATAGCCATGTGAGTGATTTAGTTTGCAATAAACACAAAGATTGCAAATGGTAAATGTTTTGTTTACTCCATGAGTAATATTTTTTTCTCTTAGAAATGTTGAGACAGTGAAAATTTATTTTATGGTCTGAAATAATCAGTGGTGGGATTCAGACGGTTCGTTGTTAAATTACTGCCCCTTGCTATCAAAGTGGCTCTTGAGCGCTGCACTGCAATGGAGAAATGGGCAATGGAGTGCAAGAGGAGGAGAAGACTACTTTCCTTTTTTCCACCTGCTCTCCTCGTGCTGGTCACTCCACTGCCCATTTCTTCATTGCAGTGCAGCACCCTGGATCTACTTTGATAGCAGGGCGGGGGTAATTTAACAACTGGTTTGCCCAAGGTCAGGTTAGCCGTCATGGGAGAATAGTCCCACATGTGCAGTGGAACTGAAGGACAGGGATGGGCCATGTCTCCCACAACAGCCAACCTGGCCCTGGGTGAACTGGTTGTTAAATTATTTGAGTAAGTTTATTTGGAAATAATCTTAAGAAGTTACTCCTGAAAATGATAATTGCTACATAGCAAGGAATAAATCTATCAAACAGAAACATAAGAGAAAGCAAAACCCCACTCTATACAGCTACTTTCAGCATTACTAACAAGATAAAGTGATCGTATTTTTGCCAATGTTTCAAGACAGTGTAAGGTACCACTAAACAAGGAGTCCCCAACCTCTGGTCTGTAGACCAGTATGCCAGCAATCAGACAATGCAAACAAGCAAAGCCCCATCCACAGGATGTAAGCAGCATGCAAAACCATGCCCTGTCCAGTCCACAGAAAACCCTTTCTCCATGGAACTGGTGCCCAAAAGGTTGGGGGGCACTGCACTAAACTGTTTATCTGCATACTAAAATAAATAATCATTTAAAGCACTACTAAACAATCACTAGGAGTTTATGAGACAGAACTACCAGTCTTTAGTCTGAATTTATCCTCTACTCTGACTTGATGTCCACAGGCAAGTGAACAATGATTCTGCAAATTCAATATGATTTTCAAGACTAAGTGATATCTTGTAGTTTGAAATATTCCACAGATGACTGTGTCAGCATAACAGTGGCCAAACGAGCAGTGGACTGGCAACCGTCCTAACAGTTTATGACAGTTCCAACTTCCAGTATGATGTATGAACTCTGGGTAACCAATTTAATACAAAAGTATTTAATTGGGGAGCTGTAAATGTTGACTGAAAAGATAAGTGTTGTTTAAAAAATGGAAAATGAATGAAGAAAGTTGTTCCTTTTGCAGAGGTAAATTGAGCCTATTGAGTTATTTTGCAATTATGCAAGAAAGGATTTTGTTTCTTATTGCTTCTTTCATCATTATTACCAACATCAGCATTATCATGAAACACATTTTTCTCCAAGGAATCAGAATGGCATCAATTAGTCTTCTCTGTTCCTTTTATTCTTACAAGTCGGCTGCAAGATAGAATAGCTTGAAAGACAAGGTAAAAACTAGCCAATGGTCACACTATTAGTATTGTTTTTAAGTCAGAGTTCAAGGCTTGAGCTGACATCTGATGTTCACACCAGCTAGGTTGTGAATGCAGGCAATTTCATTACCACTTCTACTCACAGATACTTAATTTGCTTATATTCTCTCTATTAGACAGATATAGACTCTGTTTTGCTAGTATTGTTTTCATTTATATTGTTTTTATATTATATAACATCAGAGGTGGTATTCAGCTAGTTCCAACAGGTTCCGGAGAACCAGTAGCGATCATTTTGACTGGTTTGGAGAACTGGCAAATACCACCTCTGATTGGCCGACACTGGCAAATACCACCTCTGAGGGGCTGACAGCATAGCCACACCCACTAAGTCATGCCCACAGAACTGGTAGTAAAAAATTTTGAATCCCACCACTGTATACCATCCAGTGTTAAAATGCAACCAGGCAGCCTTACAATTTTAATTGGATATTTGCAAGACTTCTGCTAGTGAGGCTTTTATTGTACAATTACCCTGACTTATTCACAGAATTTTTACACGAAGTAAACATTTTGTTTGAATCATTATTCGTCATATAAAATATAGTCATGATTTTTTGTTGTTTCTACTTCTTTTCTTTCCACAAAAATTAGCAAAATAGAATAGCCCTTTACTGGTAATGTCAAAAGCTCCTGTTTGCAAGAACCAGGATACTTTTATCTGAGATACTAGAATGCATTTCCAGCCATAATAGCCAATATTGTTCTAGACAGAGTAAAATGTTGACTTAAAACAAGACAATTTCCATGCTTACCTTCAAAATGACTGGGAGAAATTTACTGCAAATCACATGTAAGTGAATAGCAAAACACTAGTCTAAGCCCAGTAGCCATGGCTCTTTTTTACTCTTCCAGACCATATCTGAGTAAGTGAGGGACCTTTATCTCTCCTATTGCTTACAAATAGAAACTGTTTCTAACTTTGAATGTTTTTCTTAATGCTCCTATTCTTATTTTTAACTGAAATACTATTTTAGAATGTTTTGCAATTCTTTCATATTGTTTTTAAGTTGCTGTTTTGTCAGTTTTTGTTTTAAAAAGGATTACCTTAACATATTTTATACTATGGCATATCTACGTAACCTGTTATGCCATAATAGATGACTAAGACATTTACATAAAACAGACACTAAAATAGGCAGAGGAAGTAAAAAAAAAAGACTCTATAATCTGTTTTACACTGTTTCTAACCACTTCAAGGGCAAATCCACTTCCAAGGCAGAGATTCAAACAACTGTTGCCAATTGCTGACATCTAGATTATTTAATGTTGCTGCCAGTGATAACATTTCTGTTTTATTGACCCAATCCTAAAAAAATCACCTTTCAAAACCTTGCGACATATTAAGCAACTAGAATTTAAAACAACATCTTGCATTTTTAGTGCCCTAGAACTGACAAGATGTTTAGGTCAGATGAATAAACACTTAAACATGACTAACATGCTCTTGGGGGAGGTGGTGGTTCAGAAATATGGGGAAAAAAAATGAAAAAAATAAAGATATTTATCATGGTTCAATATAATGCATTTTTCTCTATCAGTAATTTGATTAGTTACTAACATATTCTTTATTAAGAACATAGCCAAAGAAAGCTTTGTAATATAAAAAGAGACTGATAGAAGTATAATTTGTATTTATGCCAGGGATTATAAAGCAAATATTGAAATAATATTGTATTTTTGGCACCAGCATTGATTGATATCTCATTTCATGCCAATTTCTACTGGGACAAAGGAATATATTTTGTTTATTTATTGTTTTTATATTTATTGTTTTTAATATTTTAATATTTATTGTTTTTAAATATATTGAGGACAGTAAAGAATATTGTTAAAATATTCCTTTACCTATATTAAATTGACCAGCAAGACGTTTCCAGCAACGAAATCATTGAGTTACTACCAGGCTTTCCATTATTGCAACAGACCACACATGTGGCTATACATAGAAATAACTGCATTATTTTTAAGACTCCCAATGCCCACAATATGGTATAAAAGAACCAGCATGGTGGTTAAGGTGTTGGATTGGCAGCAGTGAGCAGTTCACCTTAAGCATGGAAACTCACTCCTGTCAACCTACCTAGCAGGTGTAGTTGTGCTGCTGTGTATGCTGCCTTGAGTTCCTGAAAAAAATGCAGACAGAAATCTAAATAATAATAAAATGCCATTACTTTGAGATACAATGGGTGGCCTATAGATTATGCTCACCTAAAGTCAAGCATTATGTATATACCGTGTTTCCTGTAAATAAGACCCAAACCAGAAAATAAGCCCTAGCATGATTTTTCAGGATGCTCATAAGCCCTACCCCAGAATAAGCCCCAGTTAAGATTGTCAGCCAGACAGATGCATTTAGTACCATATTTCCTGAAAATAAGATGTTAATCAAGATGTTAATCTTCTTGAAAATGAACATATATGGACAAGCTCACAGAACTGCTGATAAAATTAAACCTAATGTGTGTCTTTCAATATTAAAACCTTGATAGTTTGAGACCTGATTCCTTGAACAACCATTTCTTCATATACTTTATCATTCAGGGTGGGGGTTTTTATTAGATTTTTATCCTGCCTTCATTACTTTTTTAAGGAACTTAAGATGGCAAACATATCTAACATTCCTTCCTCCTATTTTCTCCACAACAGCAACCCTGTAAGGTGGGTTGGCTTGAGAAAGTGTGACTGGTCCAAAGTTATGCAGCCAGTTTTTCATCCCTAAACTGAGACAAGAACTGGTCTCTAAGCCAGCAACTTAACCACTATGACAAATTGGTTCTAAATTCCTAATATCCTCATAAACTAGAGAAATTTCAACTTGTACCATGCAGAGAAATTATCTTGCATCCTCTTCCTCCTCCTCCTCCTCCTCCACCACCGC
>JANHFR010008782.1:139020-159421 GCA_032468015.1 Mimophis mahfalensis | reverse complement strand
TACTTTTAAAGAAGCTTAAAAGAAGAAAACAGAATTACTAAAACAAATGACTAGAATAACCCGACAGTTACTGTTTTTCAGATAAGTTGTCACCTGTTTGGGGGAATGTTGAAGATAAAAGCAGTACCTTAAAATGAGTCAAGAATCAAGCAATTATAGTCCATATTAAATGTGTCAAATAGACACCTGATGGGAATTACAACCCAATGCTAGGAATTACAATCCAACACTTCAGGAGACCATTGGGTTTGGTAAGGTGGATCTACTTCTTCATGCTGCATTCTGCTCCAGCTTTTAAGAATTACCCATGGTGGCCCCAGAGACAGCACATTTCTGTTATCTAGTTTGGCAGTCATAAAGGCATGCATTACAAAACAAGACGTGTTTTCTCTAGATAAGCTAAAAAAGAAAGCATTTACTTATTAAATCTGTACTGCCTTTTCAAAAGGGTCCCCCAAGCCTTGGCCAAAAAATAAAATAAATAAAAAAGCTTCTGTTAAGAGATATTTTGTGGGTTCTCAGTAAGACTCAATTTAACTGTTAGTGGTATGCAGTCAACTTGCCAAATTATATATGGATTGGAATTTTAATTCCATATTCTCACTGAAAGAGAAATAGACTATAGGATTTTATCTACCCTCCCGTTATCCCTGGCAATATGGCAATTAAACAGCAGCTCAAACAAATTCTATGAAACTTCAAGCCCCCCAATATGTTTTAAACACATAGGGTTGCGTCCATTATTAATGAGTCTGTCTCCATCTCAATATCTTGCAGAAACTGAAGTATCATAGACGACAGTACTTTCTTTAGTATTCCAGTACTATTTTGGTTCATCAGAGCCATCTGACAAAGGGACAACAATGATCTTAATCCATGGGACTGTAATGAAGAGGACATTAAGAAATCAGGAGGGCATGGCAGAGCTACAAAGAAAAAGATACTTCTTATCATATTCCTTTCTGCAATACCACCATAATGGCTAAATAATAGCACAAAAGATGTTTCCACTAATACGAGAACTATTCAGTGATGTTTGTATAGTATTATAAGTACATGTTTTCTGATAGCATTTTGCAATAGTCTTTTAGTCAGAGATAGAGAAATCATGAAGCTGTGAAAGTGCCAAAGAATCCCAGGGAAGACATATATTTTCAACCATCAATAGATATACTTTTTACAAGCTGACAGGTTTTTCATAAGGATTTGATTCTTTGTTTAAAAATAAGGAATGTTTAAATTGTTGTAAAGTCTATATTATTTTGTTTTATATTTTAATGGCTTTAAACAACATTGAATTTTACCATACCCTACCTGAAGATCTCTTGGAGATACAGAATGGTAGAAAATGGATTAAATAAGATGATCCTGGATTCCCTCAATAGTATTGTCAAGCTAAGATGAAGAATGATGTATAACAATTCAGTCATAGTTATTTTCTTATACATAATAGAAAGAATCTTGCCAGACTAAGCTGTTAGTATCCTCAGTCTAATAGATATACCCTCAGAGAGTTTAGCCAGTGGCTATCCTTACTCTCTACCTTTTTCTCTTATACGTTCTGAGCTGAGCTCCCTGCCTTCTCTGGAATATGTTCCCTTCTTTCTGGGAAACTAATGCTTCACAGTAGTCCATCATACCAGCTCCCACTCCGTGGGCATCATCTCCCATAAATATGTAGCATTAAATGAGGAGCTGGCTAGGGGTGCTATTATTTACAAAAAAGATGTTCAAATTGTTTGTTACAGCATATATTTTACAGAAGATGCACTTTCCTTCAGAATCTTTTCCCTTTCCCAAGGAATAGGAAGTGCCATTAAAATATTGGTATTTTAATCCTTGTATGCGTGGTAGAAAATTTAGAGTTGATAAAGAAAGTTGATACAAAAAGTGTCTACACAAAACTTTAATCTGACCAGTAATCTAATCATTTCAAAGTTTCCTGATTCAATTTTTGCGTGTGTTATATTTTGAAGTGTATAATCAGAAGTCTATTCTCACCTCAATTTTATGCTACACAGTTTCGAGAAAAGGTTTTTTTATGCAGAACAGCTGAATGTTCTAACATCATCTTCAAAAACTTCACCCTATTTAGTGACAGGAGAGCAGATTGTGTGCATCTGCTGAAGATGAAACAGGTGATAACAAAGAAATACACATGGACTGTTTGGCACAGTTATCATAAAAGAATTAAAAATAGAGCAGGTTAACATTTTAATTAAATTCAGTAGCACATTATACCTTAGTCGACAATATCTTCCCATAGAGGTCTCTCATATATAATTTCTCTACTTTTTAAAGGAGAAGAAATATTTACTAGAAAATTAGTTTTTAGCCCTTCAGCCACATTTCACTGAAAGATCATCAACACTAAAAATGAAGGTCATGAGGTATCACTATTTAAAGGACAGGCTGAGCTATATTTCTGCTTCTGTATACAACAAAGCACCTTTTGGTGACTGAATCTGAAACTTTGCAGTCCTACTAAATAAAAGTAATTCAACAGTTTTATGTTCAAAATGCTTGCAAATATTTTTTCCCCTTGGGTTACAAATAAAACCAAAGTCAAAGTTTTGCAGTGTGGTAGCTTGCCTGTAACAGCTGCAGCGGGAGAACGTTACAACTGGTGATTAAGATCCATTTCTCACTAATCATAACCTTGCTGAATGGGACTAGAGGAAGGACAGATGGAAACAATTCACTCAGCGCATGGGTTTTTGTAAGGAAGGAAGATCAGAATTCCCTTTTAAAAAATTTATTTCATTTGAAAGGATGGGGTTTTTCAGAGAGTAATTTTTTGAATTCAGGATTAGAACTGAAATGTCTCAGGCTAAATAGTAATAATTTACTATTTGTCACTCCTTTTGCTTATTGGCTGAAAATATCAAAGAAAGTAGAAATGATCATCAGAGATATCGCAGACAAAGAAGCAACGAGGTGCCCACAATCAGTGTTTTGATACTAGCTATTCTTCTTTGTCTATATAAGAAATTCCATACAGTAAGCAAAATGAAAGTATTATCACAAGTGTAGAAGCTCTGGATTTATTTTTGTTTTAGTTTTTTTCAAGATGTTGCTGGTTAGGCCAATTGATTAATTACCCCTTTTTAGTCTTTCGATACAAATTATTTAAGGACATTTTTCGATTTCCAAGAATCAGATTTTATTATGTGATATATCAAAACATTATATACACATACACACTATAACACACTGGTCCAAGTTCCAAAATTACAATTAGGCTCCTTAAAGGCTCCTACTAATATAAACAGAAAAAAAGAAATTATCAGTATCCCCTAAAATGAAGAATCTGGCCCCAGTGACACATAAGGATAAATAAATTTTCTTAGCCACAATTGTCTTTCTTCCCACAACTAGATAAAATTAATCAAGAAACACCAGCTTGTTTTGATACATGAACTGATCTTACAAAGTTTTTTTACTGAGAACAATAAACTTGTGTGGAAGAAATAAAATGAATAAGTTAACTAGCACAGTACACCATTCAGTCACAGTAAATCAAAATGAAGCAAAAAAAATAGTATGGCTTATAAAAGCAAACAAATGATGAACATAACAAATTCACTCCCTTGTTAATTTCTATTTCGTTGCCCCAATACAGGGGAGTGGGGGGAACCTAAAGCAGAAAAAGTTCCTTCTTTAGTACAATCATTTCTGAATCCCACCATTCAATCCTAAACTCTTATATGCTGCTTTAGGGATATGATGAAGTATCCATCTGAAAAAAATTATAGTAGTATATATTGGCCAAATCTTTCTCTGGAAACCACCTGGATTTCTTCCCAAGTACAAAAGAGTACTCTTTGTTGCTGTGATCTGTATTTTCCACATCCACTTTAATTCTTAACATCTTCATTTGTAGATTTCTTTAAAAAAAAGACGTCCATCCCACAAAGTTGCATCCTGCATTTGGTATTCCATATGCCTGCATCTCATTACACTCTATTACCCTAGCAACTCCAAGAGATAAAGTTATAGGCATTTTGGGTTATGTGGCCCGCAAGAAGCCCTGCTTTATCTCACTGACACTGCATATCCTTATGATCCTGCTACAGAACAGGAGAGAGTGACAGAGAGATAACAAAAGCAACAGCAACAGGATAGGGATTTGCCGAGTTAAGTCTACTTGAAATGCCTGCCACAGTCAGCCACCCGAGATGCACTTTCAGCCCCATGTGAATCAATACTAGAAAAAGCAGGGATTCTTCACAATACAGAATTTAAGCAGCCTTTCTACTGCTCTAGCACCAAAAATGAAAATTTAAACTTCAGCAAAATGCCAACTTTACCATTCAAAAATTAACTATAAATTTACTCTTTACTTAGGTGTGAGCTCCACTGAAAGCACTGTCACATACTTCCATGAAAATATACATAGGACAGCACTAGGAATGAGATGAAGCTACAACCACAATAGGGTTGACAAAAAATGAAACAACTAAAACAGTGAAGACCTAATTATATAAACTCATTTTAAAAGTCCACAAGTTCTAAAGTCATATGGAGAATATATTATGCATTTGGTCACAGACATAGGTGTAGGCACTTGTAGCACATATATAAAAACTTGTTTCTAATTCTACCGAGCATAGAAACAATTATGTTTTTATTTTTAATAAATCAAAGGTAATCAACCTTTCCTCCTTTACAAGTGATTCAGGGTAAAAAAATGTTTCAGATAAGCATCTGACATGAAAGAATGTATATTCAAAATTCTAATGAAGTTTGATTCTCAATTCTGAAAATCATATACAAATTCATCAATTCAATCAACACATAAATACTAATTGTCTCAGAAATGAAACAAGAAGATCTAGTTATTTAGTCACAATTGTTCACTGAGCATATTAAAATCTAACACACAAATAAAAAAAAAGGTTTAAGGGTTTGTGGTTTTTTTGTTTCAAGCACCTATGTAATATTCACGCCACTTTTAGCATTTCATTCGAAGTAACTGTGAATAAATAAATGCTGGAACACTAATTTTATTTTAGGGTGCAAGTCCTCAGTAGGCAATGACTGCAGTGTGGCTGACAATCAACAATAGATATACAGTTGTTAAAATTGCAATAATTTCTGTTCAGGTTCAGGTCAATATAAGACATTGTTACGTGTCTGTTGCTTGTCTAGCTGACTGGTACCCCAAAGAATTCTACCATAATTCTTAGAGGTCTTCATTCCTTATCCTCAGATGGCAGTAACTTCCTAGTTTACTTTCTCTGCAGCTGCAGTTTGTTCAATGCATACAGTAAGAATAATCAACCTGAGCCTCTATGTCCTCTGTTTGGACTTGCAGTCATAACTAGCCATGGCTTCTGAAACTATATAGCACAGTTTCACTGGTGGGGGTTGTTTTTTGTTTTTTTGCGATAGGAAATACATGAGCATTTTATTTTCCAAGGTGAAACATCACTGTTAAAAAAGAAAACCGCCAATTTCCCCACCAAATGCGTAGAATGGCCCATATCTTTTTAGCCTCCCTTCCCCTTTTAAGACTGTCCATCCCTAAGTTAAAGAGTTCACTCTTATTTCCACAAACCAAACACTCCATACTCCATTAGATAAGAGGTCTAAGCACTACATAATGTACAACAGTCATTTCCAGCCATTGTTTTTTGCAACATAGAAAATATCAAAATAATGGTTTAGTGAAACAAGAACAAAAATAGGAGCAATGTTCATTCTTTTAATCTCATGTCAACAACACAATCAGCAATGTCTACTCTGCTGTCTTGGAAAAATAACAAATGTCTTATTTTGTCATTTAACGTTTAGCAGAACGTCTGGTTGTTTTTCTAAATTTTCTTATTCCACAAATGTGCTTCTTCAATCTTATCATTGCAAACTAAGCTTAGCATCTTGTGCTATCAGCTGCAGGATTCCACTGTCACCCATTTCACATTTTTCACATGATATCCTATGATAAGAATAATGGGAACAGTTATGATAACAATTATAGTTAGTGTGATCCTACCTACCTATTCCCTTAGAAATCTTATTGTGTGCAAGTGCAGTAACTCCAAGAGTAAGATGATAGCAGGGTTTTTTTTAATATGGACAAAGCTGATGTTGAAAGATATATTTAGTAATCAGCACAGCTGCCTAGCCCTAAAGCTGGCTCAGTAATTTTGCACTGTTGTTGACTGTAGCAGGAATCCAAAAAGATTAAAAAGATCTCCAAAGGATACAACTTCCTAAATTACCATACAGATCACTTTCATAAGTATTACAATACAACGGATCCAGTGGATTTGTGAATACAAGCTTCATAGTGAGGGCAACACTAAAATCTAAATATCACCACTTCAGATGCTCATGAATTAACAGGAAGTGAACAATATATGTGGATATTATTGACTGTGTCAAGAGGCCAGGGTGGAAAAGTAGAAAGAACTACACCCATTGTAGCATGCCTCTAACTAAAAATAGTTTAAAAAAAAACATGAATAAACAATGCATTTAATTGCAGAAGATACTAACTTGGTCATAAACTAAATTATTCTATGATTCAATGTTAAATGCTGAAGTCTCTATCTCTATCTCATCTTTTTCATCATGACACAGACCCTGAGGGGAAAACAAGTGTTTGTTTTTCCTTAAATATAGTGCCAGTTTTTGAAATGTTTAAACTCCAACAATAATTAATTGTACAACTATAGTTTAAGAATTGAGGCAACATTCATAAACCGTAGTTTAGGTCAAAACAAACTTTTTCTAAGCCACAGATAAACCTAACCATAGTTTGTCTGGAGTCAGACATAACAATAAACTGAAACTGGCTAAAAGCACAGGGAACACTTCTATTTTTTCACCTTACCGATGGACTAAAGAGAGATGGTGGTGACTGAAAACATACTATATGGCAGACCTGGAAAATACAAAAGGAGTAGCTGACTGCCTTGGTCAGCATTATACTGGCATCTGTTATTCTATGTGTAAACTATACCACATGGGATACTTACTACATTTTCTGATAAACATTTAAAAAAAGCTTCAATGCTTTAAAAAAAACATCATCCATGCTCATTTAGAGAGCCTGGTTGATGTAGTGCCTGGTTGAGATATCAAATCAGTTGTGCCTTAGTCATGAAAACTACCTGAGTGACAACCCAATTTTCCTTTCAGCCCCACCTTGTTATGGGGGAAAAGGTTAGAGAATTATGTATATTGGCTGGAGCTGTAAAAAATAAAGGTGTAATTGTTCTCTCTAGCAAATTAACAATATTATTTTTTAAAAGGATTATAAAGGCACAGACAACTAAAGGAAAACTGTAACCTAAGAGCCAATAAAACATATACACATATGACTAAGTTGGATACAAAAATAACAATTCAATAAATGATTATTATATATGTATCTTATTTGTCAGCAGTAAAAGCGTTTCTTCAAGTGAGCCATTTTAAAGTGGCTTAAGGATGCATTTGTTAAAGTAATCCATTTTAAAATGGCAGAAAAAAGTCCAAAATTGGAAGTCTGAAAGCTACAAACCTTGAAGCATGTAGATTGCCATTCAGAATAGTGAAAAGTACAGATTAAAGTTATTTAATCTGGTATCCACTACAAATTAAAGGATTGCAACACTGTTGTTGATTTTTTAACTGAAAATTCCTACCTTTAAAAAAGTATGCAAATAAGAACCTAATCCTGGTTTACATATTACAAATCATCATTTGTAAAGCTTAATCAGATTGAAGTAAAAATATGGGCTCAGTTTAGGTATATATTCACTGAAGCTTTCCTAGTTGCATATTTCATTGCATTTAAATTGTCCAGTTTCCACCTAATGATTAGTGCCTCCCAGTAAAGCACTGGATTAAATGATCCTCCATTACTATACTTTTACTTTTAATAACAGTATTTACAGTCTGGTATCACTAGATTATAAAATGCCTTTTAAAGAAAACATTTCCTTTTTTCATATATTAATAAAATACTCTTTCAGATTCATTAATTACTAAATAGGATATCAGGTTACAATACTTCATTAATGTTCATATTATTACGATATATACTCATACATAACCATTTTAGGTAAAGTTTACTAGTTTCATGTTTTGTCAGTGGCAAGAATAAGTAAACTAGTAAACTCTAAATTCTAAGAATTTAAGCATGAAAGTTGACAGAAACCGATTAACCATACTAACTTTTCTCCTTCTGGTCCCCTGGCCTTTTTTAAAAAAAACATGAATATATAATCTGCATAAAAGGACAACGTTATGGTTACAAAGTATTTGTGATGAGCCACCTGAAAGCTGGTTTGACAAAAGTAGAGAATATAAATAGAACAAGTAGTAAACAGTAAATAGAATATATAGATGTAAAGTATATAAAAACACAGATATGCATACACACAGATATATGAGTATGTAGAAAATAGAGTAAATAAAAGAGAAGAGCAATTATGTTAGGCTTACTTCAGTTTCAAAGTTCTTGGCTACAATAAAAAAAACTTTCACAATAGCCATAACTGAATTCCAAACATGTTCACCTGGGTGTTTAACAAGGGACAGCTAGATCCTTCTTTTTATCAACCCAAAAATAAAGTAAAAGACTTTATTTTTATGTTTTATTGAGTTTACTGTAATCTCTTGTATGATCATCGTGAGATGTTCTTAGCTGTTGAAATTTGGGCAGCATACAAATTTAATAAATTATTGTATTTTAGTCCTACCAAGTAGTTGATTTATTTTATAGTGACTGGCTTTACAATAGCATTTTATAACAATAGTTATTTTGTTCTAAATTTTCGGATTGCCTTCAGAAAGCCAATCTTTCTGATTTTCTACTTTCTACTGCCTACCAGTAGAATACAATGAGCAGTACAGAAATCCATAATGGGTATATACCACCTAAACTTTCAGTGCATACACTGTAGATAGAACACAATTGTGCTTTTAAATATTGACGTAATCTGCTTTGCAGTTACTACTAACATTCCACTGTCTCAGACTACCAAAATGAAGAAAGCATTCATTAAAAACTATACTGTTTATCTGTTAAAAGATAAACCTACAGATTTTTTTTTATTACCTACAGATTGTCTTATTTGTGAAAACTGTTTCTCTACATTTTATGGGTAAGTAATTAGTTCTCTCAGTTCTTTGTGATAAATATTCTAACTCCTACCCTCACCCCTGTACATTTTAACAAGTATTGATTATTTAAAAGCTAGCACTGCAGTTTTAATCCGGGCAATAGTTGCATGCTACAAGTGACATTCATTCTATTTTGTTTATGGATTCAACTACAAATAACACTTGGTTGAGTTTGCATCTCTGATATAAACATATTAAAAGTCAGATTAAAATATACTTCAGACAGATTCCTAGGCTGATACATAAATTTAACATTGTAAATGTAAAGTCTCCAAAGTGACAGATCGAATTCATTAAATTGGATTCTCTTTAATTAATGCAGTGCAACCATTTCATGCACAATGTTTCTTCTAGTCAACTTTTAGATCTGCTGAAACTTACTATTTCTAGATGCTTTCATAGTTATATCTGAACCCATTACCAACTGCCTTCCTGTTCTTAGATAAAGATGGCCTTTAAAATAGTATTTTTTTTTTTAAAAAAGGAAATCAGCTACCTTGGAAAAATAAAAGTTTACAATCAAAGAACAAAGAAAGACGATGCGTGTTTTTCCTTTCCTGCTTCATTTTTTCATTTCAAATTATCAAAGATCTGAATATATTCAAAACCTGTTGGGTTCAACTTTAATGCTAGTGTGTGGGTGTATAAGTATATATGTATATAATCTAATATAGAAAAAAAACCTTGAAGGACATTTTAAACAGAGAATTATAAACAGGACGATTAAGCTTTCCTGATTTTTCTTTCTGTTCTTAATTTGTCCTTCTGCTGGCATTTTGATTCATTTTTAAAATTTAAAAACAGGGAATGTTGGAAGCATTGTGGGTGGGGGAAACATTTCAAGTCCATCAAGTTCACTGTTCATTATTTTGGAATATCTACATAACTAAGAATTTTTAAGATCATATACCTTAGCACCACTGTATTCTTTATTTGCCCAGTGTAATACTGGCATTGCTTATAGACCAAATTCAGTGAATACCAGAAGTCAGAAGACTGACATGTCCAGAATGCTGTGTGACTACTAAGAAAATACCATACTGCCTTGCTGCAATACGTTTCCAGGCAATTAAGAAACTATTCAGCAATTTTCCCCCAATTTTTACTCTAACTGTATCCTTAGAGCTGCAGGCAATACTTGGTATGTAGCTGTTCCCTTTGAAGCTTATAATAAAGTATCTTCACCCACCAGGCAAGACATTGGCCATTCGGAACAGGAAGCATTATATGCTTCCTGTTTGGGAAGGTACCTTAGCTGGACAGCAAAAACTTCCTGTCTCTACTATGTTTCACTGCGGCCTTGTATCCAAATTCTAGGTTCATCCTTCCACTCATTGGATTTCACAGATCATTTTGTGGAACTCTCAGGTAGCTGCCAATTACTCAGTCTTGACCATATGGCTGGATTCACATGGTCTGTTAAGGCAGAGCAAATACTGGTAGAATTTATAAATCCTGAGCCATGATTTATAAAGTACAACTGGGTTACTTAGCACATTATGCCTAAATCCATATTATGGTTTAGTATGATCTGAGAATACATGATATAACTGTATGCTCTATGTAGACTAAGATAATATTGAATCTGTATTATCTTCCGCAACAATTATAAAAGGATAGGAGTAACTATAATAGAGTAAATAGCCAAAATGTACCAACAACGCAGCATTTATGTTACAGACTTCGAAGGGATATCCAAGAACATGTACAGCACTGTAAAACTGTGTGGCAAATTGAGAGATGTTATTATTCATTAAATGGGTCTGACAGATATGAAAATCTGGTCCAATTTACGGGTATAGGAAAATGGTGAGAAATTTAAACAATGGTAACACTTATTTATAATAATAAGCATTTCATTATACCTGCAAATTTATTAAATATGCATTTTATACTAGGATGGCCCTTGGCAAACCAATAAAATGCAATGTTGAGTATTCTAAAATATTTACAATATCTGTGTTTATTTTAGTGTTCTATTTGTTTTAATTTAAGCTATAGAACTCTATAACTAAAAAAACATTGCATATGTCACCCACAATGCACAATCGTCTCCCCTGTAAAAAAATAAAACCTTTAAATGATTTCTATGTGTACATGTTTTATGCAAATGCCTAAATCCATGTCTTTCTTTAATGAAAAGTTCATAGTTTTAAGAGTTGCCTTCTATTTTCCAGGGAAAAAGAAAAGTATGTTAGGACATAGGAACATGTTCAACCCATTTATTCTTTGCTTTCAGGATTGGAGGAGAAAGGACTGTAATATATTCTGCAATATTTCCATCATGAATATACTTAACTAACTATTAAGAAAATGCAACAAAGCCATACTAGGAAACTCATGGACACAGCCCATCAATGTCAGCTATATTCTGCTAGTATGATAAATGACTTTGAAAGAGTCTCTTTGAAATCTACTCATCTGTGCTCTCCTTCCAACTCTTACTAGAAAAACCATAACACTTCTGGTAGCAAGCAATGAACATAATGCCTTGCTTATACTTTTATTATTATATATGCCATCTCTGTGTCATGTGCCTATTAAGTTTTTAATTTAATCTAGTTTTAAATATCTATTCTATATATTGTGCATATTTTTAGAAATTTTAATCCAACTGCAGTTTGATTGAATACATTGTCAACGTTGTATACAATAACTCTCTTTAAATCCCGCGGACTTTAATGAAAATAACATCAGTTTACATAAAATTGTACCCAAACTTTCTGTGGCATTCAAACAATAAGTAGCAAGTACGTTTTCTCAGCAATAGTTTAATTTATTAGATTCCTATACTAAATCTTAATTTAATAGTGACGGTTATGTTACATTTTCATCCCAAATGGAATAAAAAATTGGCATATTTTAGAACTGTATCTTAACTAATGTAAACTTAGCAGATAATTATATGGCAGAGTTTTAGATTGAAGACCACTTGATATGTTTGTTCCAAAAATAAATTTCAGTACAGGTTATTAAAAACTGTAAACAAAGCATCATCTGTTGTGGTTTTAGAGTATATGAGCAAGCCTGTGGCTATGAATTCTAAAAGAATTCTCTAATATTTATCCAATTTTTAGTTGAATAGTTTTACAAATTCTAGATAACTGAAAAAATAGTTATATTATTATCCATATTTGTAATTCAGGCCATAAACCAGTTCGATGCAGTCAAGGCATCAGATTAGAAACTGGGAGGGCATGAGTTCTAGTTCTGCCTTAGGCACAAAGCCAGTGACCTTGAGCCAGTCACTCTCTCGCAGCCGTAAAAAGGACGCAATGGCAAACCACTTGTGAAAACCTTGCCAAGAAAACTTCAGGGACCTGTTCAGGCATTCTCAAGAATTAAACACAATTGAATGTAAGGGAAAAAAGTACATGCTAGTTCTCAGTATACTGAAAAGACATGGTGCATTTGTTAAAACATTAATATGCTACATTTAGGTTAAATGTGCATTTAGGCTATTGACTGATATCTATAAAGTTCTCCAAGGTTAACATTGATAAGTGGTTATTCCATTACTACATAACTAATTTAGGAATTTATACTTTTGCTCAGCAAACCACTGGACAATACAAAAATTGAAAACTAAAATATTGTTGCTCAGTGGCTCCTTCATATCGAAAATAATAGCTATACCAGAAAGGTTTATGAATTGAAGACATAATCTCTTCTATATAATTAAAATATTGCATATCAATACTATTTTTTAAATTGTATATTTTTACATGTATTGAAAACTTAAGCCAATTTCAAGAATGTTATAACAAGTTTTCATGTTTCATTCTTGATTATTTATAGCAGACCTCTTTAATTATATTTAATCTTTAGCAGCAACCCTATATTTTATTTGACCTATATCACATTTGATAAACTCCATATATAGCATATCAATGGTAATAAATTTTTACTTTCACAAGACTTGCCTTTTATATTGCTATGAAATGCTTGCAGTATGTGAAATGGACTGTTACAGGCTTGTGTATTTTTATCATGCTCAATCTAAGAAGGTAATTTTCTCAGCATTATTTCTCACAGTTATGCATCAGATCTAGTTATATCATAATGCTTTGATTTATGTTGACTGACATCTAATCTAACCTATCACTTCAAAATGAATTCTGCAAGATTTGGGGGAGTTTACTTTCAAATAAATATACATAGGAATCTAGCTCTAATGTGCTTCTCTGCAGACTGACCGGCATCTCAACTCTATATGTAATTAGATTATACCCTGATGAGTTCAATGGGACTTATTTCCAGGCAATGTGTTTAGGACCACAGTGCATAAATACAAATCATCTTATAGACCACAGACTAAACTGTGAATCTTGTAAATAGGAAATTGGATGGGGGTAGTGAATAAACACAAAATACCACAAATATGAAACATTTGCAATTAAACAAGTATAATTAATTTTGAATTATAATTTTTTTTGCAATTTAAAATACTTAAAATTAATAGAAAATCTTACAAGTACATACAGTATTAGTTTTAGAAATCTATATCAGAAACAATATGTGTGTTTGCGGCTGACTTGCTGAAGTTACAATAGGCAACCTTGCCCCCCGTGCTTTTTAAAAGCAGTATTTTGTTTTTAAAAAGTGGAAAATATTCAACAATTAATCAGCAAAAAGCAACTCAAAGCTTTCAAAAGTTGCAATAAGAATTCCAATTGATACAAATACAGTATACAAACATAACTAGATACTCTATCCGAAACAGTTTGTCAAAAGTTCCTGGGAATGAAACAGGATTGAAGGCAATACATTTTCTGATAAACAACTTAACTGAATAATTGTAATTCTGAAATAGTGTATTTAGAATAGAATAGAATTCTTTATTGGCCAAGTGTGATTGGACACACAAGGAATTTGTCTTTGGTGCATTTAGCACTAATGCCAATGATTTCAGTAGAAATTCAATGAAAATGTTTGGATGTACTATGCTTCTGTCTTGCATTCTGTTGTGTACACATAAAAAAAGACCATACTTTTAGAACAATCTTACAGTATTGGGGCATGTGCCAGTTCACCAGGTACTGTGGTATCATAAAATAGAACTTTCCAAGGTTTTATAATCTTTGCACAGTATTTTAAAACATTGTAATTACATATGCTGCATTCTGAATGACTACAACTTCCCCAAAACACATATGCTGACTGAAAATCTGAGCTTCCTATACTTCCTATAGTATCCTAACAATGATTAAGTGAAGTATGATACTCCTTATCTAATAAATAACCAATTGAAAATGAAGTGTGCCTTGCCAAGCAGCAGCAATCAGCTTTTATCTCTGCCCAATCAAGTTGACATCTGAACTGCCTAATCCTGGTTTTGTAAGGCACATAAGACTTTGTTGTCACTGTTGGTTTTGTGAATTGTCTATATAATCTGCTCTGATTTCCTAAAGATGACAGATCCTAACAAATAGCCCTGCTTTGCTGCACTGCAGTCAATGCAACAGTTGAGATTAAGGTACAGATGAAGATACTAGGATTTAATCACACCTGTCCACAACTACCATACTGCCTGACATTTCTCAGAAGATTAACTTA
This sequence comes from Mimophis mahfalensis, assembly GCA_032468015.1. Taxonomy (NCBI): domain Eukaryota; kingdom Metazoa; phylum Chordata; class Lepidosauria; order Squamata; genus Mimophis; species Mimophis mahfalensis. The sequence goes on along the minus strand of JANHFR010008782.1, from coordinate 144,748 downwards.
AACCAGTTCGGAACCATAAACTAATCATTATGCCCTTAAAATAAAAAAAAAATGTGCTTGGAAATGTACACACTTTACTTACAGTATAACTTCTTCACTCTGTTAATCTACTCTATAGTTCATAGGCCTTCTATGTGTTAAATGGCTTTTGCTATAATTTTTCATTGATAATATATATAATATTATAAATGAAAAATTATAGCAACAGCCATTTAACACATAACTTAATATAGGTTTTAACACTATTGCACGGGGATGTGTATCTTTTCTAAATTTGATCTTTATGTCTCCATTTTGCCAAATGCATAACATGAACATTTATGAGATGGAAGTAGGTAAAGAAGATACATCAGACAGATACTTGAGATAAATGCACATTTTCAGTAGAAACGATGAGTGAACTATTTTTGTTTTCATTAATAGGATTTATTTATGCTCCATGTACAAAAGTATCAGAATTTAAAATTTCCCAATCTTTTTTTTTAAGTGCCTAAGTTGCATAATTGAAAAGTTGGTCTATGTCCAACAGGTTTATATCTTAACATTTTTAATGTGAGCATTCTTTCTAGTATTTAATATGGAAACATGATGCTCTGAAAACAGTAAAAAATAAATAAAAAATCTTGGGATAGTCAGGGAAGGAAGTAAAAATGCCATTGTCTAGTTTATTAAACGCTTAAAAATGACTGATCCTTATTTTCCTTCTTTGAAGGCAATATTGCTTAAAAAAAATATTTAAAATTTAGCCTTATAATAAGAAATGTATTTCTCATAGTTCTATAGATCTTACTATGTGATTTAGACTGTTGTTTTATTTTTCATCAGTATCATAAAGAGAATATATAAGACTTAAACAAGTTTGCAGTTAAGATATGCTAACTGTTTAAAATTTATTTCTATTTATTCACCCAATAATTGTGTATTTTATAATAGGAGACAAAAATAGTTTTATTCCATTCTTAAGTATGTATCCCTAATTAAAGTATAGAGATAGTTGTTCATATATTTGCATAATATTAATAGAATTATCTTGGTATTAGAAGATAACAAAAAAGTATATTTTAATTATTAGTGCTAGCAGTACTTCATTATTTACAATATTTATTGTAAATAAATATCCTTCAATATAGTGTTTTATGATTACATTATTGCATATGTAAATTATTCTATAAAGGACAATTCAGACATGTAACTTTAAATAACATAGTCTAATAATAGGTCATATAGTTTTTGTGCCATTTTAGTGCGCCCTAACAGGGTATTACTCAGGTCAATCTAGAATATTCCACTATTACATTTCTAATTTATATGCAGTTATATATCACCTGTTACACAGATGTGACTTTAATAATTTAGCATACTTTAAAAGAAAATCTAAGGGAGTGTAATCAGCTGGCAGTCTACACTGTTCAAAGCACTGTTCGTAACAACCCCAAAGATACTTGTTTCTGATAATGAGCTTCATTTCATAAACCTTCACTCATTTATATGACTGTCATGCAAGGAGTTCTCAGAAACTTAACTCATGAAATGGCTTGCATATTTCAAAACTAATATTTGAACATAGAAGAGCAATTTATTCTGTATAAGAAGTAAAACAAAGTAAAACATATTATCTGCAATAATACTGACAGGACTTATCAAATCCTGAAGATTTTAGTCAGTGTTCCTAATAGCATTAAATAATCTATGTCACATTAAAATGAATGCAACAGCTATTTAAGAATAATAGAAATTGCATTAATACTTTCTAAATACGTGAATTTTATTGCCAATAACTTCTGACAGTATAAAAACAGAATACTTTTATTATTTTGATACTGAGCTACAGCTCATCAAAGCTTTGTAATGAAAATTCATTACCCAGACTACCTGATACAATTCTGAATATATGTTAAAATACTAAATTGATTAAAAAATCAAATGTGACTGGTTATACCTGAACACTGCTCTTTAAAACAAAATGGTTAGTTCACAGGTACTCTCCCTCTGGTATGCCTTATAGCTTAATATTATTATATTTCCTGTAAGTATCTACGTTATGCAATCCCTACTGAATACAATTTAAAGACTTCAAATATACAGGGAGGACAATTGGCCCTTAGAACATATTTATATGTTGTACCAAAACTATACAGAACTGATACCGTTTAAAGACAATTGCTTTTATAATTCGCTAAAAGACATTTCTTCTCAAGAATCTTTAGTCCACCTTTGAAAAACTGGCAGATTGCCCTTGTGCTGCTTACTTATCCAACAGTAGCAGATATAAAGTACATGCCATAAGTATCTTATTTAAAGTCCAATCTGTGCTACTTAAAGATGAGACTGCACAACATTTGAAAGTAATATCAATATTAAAGCACAAAGTTCTAAAATATTTTAATTAACAGAATTATTAAAAGCAATTTATTGTATTAATTGCCAAGTCTGTTAGGAAGCCACTAGATCCTATGAAGAATCTATAAGCACTTTATATTTTTACAATGAAAGAGTATTCTCTGTAGATTTCCCTTGTTCTTTCATACTCATCTTCAGCCTGAAGTTTTAATTAATGGGGGGGGGGGGCGGAAATCAGGCTGCCAAAGTGCAATGCAACCTCGCTCAACTTACAGCTAAAGTTAGTAGGACTGCAAAAGTGGAACATTGCTCGCTTTTCCATTCAAATGTTCTAATTTCCTCCATTTCATAAGAAAGCTTATAAAGGCAAAGTGTATTGGGAGAGATGCTGTGATGAAAACCAAAGCATGAAAAGAAAGTGATGTACTGCACACACATCGAAGTTTAAAAGGGCATTTGCTCTTATGCCAGGTTATTTCTTCACTGCACTGTTTGATAATTCATGGGGCAAGTACTCCAAGGTCATAACCATTTGGTGAAATGTTAAAAGACAAACAACCCTAGCTCACTTCACAATACCAAAATACACCAATGACGTGAACTAACTTCATGAAACTTTAAACACTCAAGCAGATGCGGGGGAACAGAGGAAGAAACCCTCAGCAACTTAGGTGGCTTAAGAGTGCCACATTTCCTTAAAGCCATATACTGCTGGGTGACTCTACTATCCTCAGGACACCTGACTTTACTGCCATACATGTCACAATGGGTATCATTAGACATCCAGCAGTGTCAACACAGCCTGACTTCTAAATGGAATTGCACGTGTACTTACATCGCAAACGTTTGGATGATCAGACGAGTCCTTGACCGATCTTTTTTCCTCTTCTTGAGAAGCAAGAGAGAGAAAGAGAAGTGATTGAATAGAGTAAGGGGGGGAGGAGGAGGAGGAAGAGGAGGAGAAGGAACGAGGAAAAAAAGGTTTTAATTCTTCCAGTCTTGTAAGATGTTCCCCACCTGGTCCAACACGCAGCCTCCTTTAACCACACATGCACACGGGCGCGCGCGCGCAATCCCGCGCGCGCGCGCACACACACAACCTTGAAAATCAATCCAATGAACCGCCAGGAGCTCTGTGGTGGCGCTGGTGGCGGCGGCGGCGGCGACGGTGGTGGTGGTGGTGTGTGTCCCTAAGCGTGCAGCAGGCGCAAGTGCCCGTGCTGCTGGTCGGATTAAAAGTAAGCGGACTCGTCCTGAGAGCGTCCAGGAAGGAAGTGACTGGAGGCGAATGGGGAAAGCACAGCTCCCGGGCTTTGTAACATCACGGATCGCAGGAAGGAGGGGAGGGGGGAGAGAAGAGAGGCTGGGGAGGGAGGATTCAAAAACTCCACGCCCGGCGAGGCTTCTGTTCCTTCTGCCTTCCCTCCTCTCCTCCTCCTCCTCCTCCTCTTTTTTTTCCTCCCTCTTTCTCTCTCTCTCTCTCCCACAATCCCAAACGAAGGGCTCTCTCTTGCCGAGCTGGAGAAATAATCAGTTTCACTCTTGAAACAAGGGGGCGGGATCATATCCCGAACGCGTTTTAATAAAACAAACAGAGCGCAGAGAGCAACCAGCTCAGAGCAGAGGCGGTGGCAAAGATCTCTCCCCCCACCACCAAGTCTTTCCCCCTCTCTCTTTCCGCCTTCCATGCCCCTCTCTAGTCTCAACGAGATTGATAAATTACTCCACTACCCAACTTTAATTATGTATATGGTATGCAGAATAAATCACCCTACATCAGGCACCTCAATCAAGCACTTTTTAAATGATAATTGCATCTGGGCTGAATCAATCTTGGCATGCCTGACATTTTGCTAATTTTAGTTTTTTACCGCCGGGGGTGGGTGGGGGGTGAGGGCGACTGGAGGGCTGGTTAGCGGTTTAGGAGAGTTGGCGAAACGACATATGCCAGGGAGCAACCCTAACGACAATCCTGTATTATTACGCGCACTCCTAGCGATCGTGGCAATAAAGCGGAGAACCACATCCCTCCCCTTCCCCCCGCTCCACGGGAGAGACGAGAGGAGCCTTTGCCAAAATTGGGCCGGGGGAGAGGGCAAGGTTGCTGCCGGAACCAGGCTAAGTAGGTCGTCTTGACCAGAAACCCGGGGAGGCGGGGAGTTGAAGAGGGGGGGTATTACTTAAGAGAAAGGGCGCCCGCCTTCCTCCAGCGGCGATCTTTTCCGAAAGGCTCATCGGATGCTCGGGGCGAGAAGGGCTTTTGCTCACCAGTTGGGGCAACTCGTTTTGCGCGAACCCGATTGTCTTTTTCGCGCTTCAACTCAATGGAGTAGCGAAATCGACGGACCGCTACGAAAGCGGCGCTGCCAGAGCAAAGCGGCGCGGTCAGTTCGGGACGGCCTGGGAGCCGACTCCTCCGGCCGAAGCGGACTGCGGGTCGGTGGAGGGGGTGGAACGGGGAGCCTGCGCCGTTCTCGGCGTGGAAACAGAGGAGAAAGCCATGCGAGACGCGGGAGTCCGCCGACTTCCACCAGGGAGGCTGGGTCAGAGCTATCAGGCCAACTTTCGAGGCACTTTGGAAAAATCCCCCGCCCTCCCACGGCATCTGGCAGGGATGAGATGCAAGGCAAGCAGCGAGTGCAGCTCCCCCTCCTTTTTTTTTTTTATCACGGCCGTTGACATTTCCTTTCTCCTCCCTTTTTTGCCTCCATCGCTTTTCTGCACCTTTCTTAAAACTCTGGGGTTGCAAATCGGCTCCTTTTTACTTCTGGTTCGGTTTACGCCTCGAAGCGCGACGCTGCCAGCCTTCACCCCGAGGCTAAACTTTTGAAGGCGAAGATGCAGAGAAGAAAGTCAGATAAACGCAACCGCCCAACTCGGCAGGGACGCAGCAGCACTTTAGCTAAAATAACCGACCCTTTCTTTTTCCTAGCTGATTCCTGACTTTTAAGGGCTCTTTAGCGCTGATACGCTTTTGTTAGCAAGAGTGCACGTATCCTCCGTATAAACGCTCTGCTTACAGAAGGTCTGCCGTGCCAACTCACCGCTTCAGCATCACGGGGGAGTAGTCCCAAAAGCGAGAGTAGCCTTTGCTTCGTCACTGCAGGCTGCAATCCTATACGCGCCTTTCCTTGGAAGTACTCTAAAGCCCCCTTTAGATTGACATCAAGTGACCTTCCAGAAAAGGGATGGGCCTAGGGCCGCACCCATTAAACTTTTCAAGTCTTTAGTTCTGTTTTTTGGGTTGTTTCAGGTTTTGTGAACATTTGCAACTTGCCATTTACAGTGGTCCCTCTACTTACAAACTACTCGACATACAAATTTTTTGACTTACAAATGGAAAAAGTGGCCGCATGCTTACAAATTTTTTGACTTACAAATCTAAAAC
>JANHFR010008781.1:367900-377900 GCA_032468015.1 Mimophis mahfalensis | reverse complement strand
CACATGCGCGCACTCTCCCAAGCCCCCAAAATGGCAAAAACCCCCACAAACAGTAAGGTTAAATTTGCGTTTTTTTCTGGGGTTTGGGGGGCTTGGGAGGGCACGTGCACAGGGGAGAGGGGATAGGTCGCGTGCCGGGCGACATGGCTCCGCGTGCCACTTTGGGCACGCGTGCCATAGGTTCGCCATTACGGGTATAGGGTTTCCTGCTTGAGCAAGGGGTTGGACTAGAAGACCTCCAAGGTCCCTTCCAAGTCTGTTACTCTGTTATTCTTGTCTATTAGTATCCCATTAGTATCAAGCTGGCCACTACAGTATATGAAACAAAATGTTTAACTAAGATGGGTGTTAGCCTGATCCAGCAGAGTCTTCAGAGTTACCAATCGCAAGACCAAACAGCTTTTTGCCAAAGATCATAAAATGGAGGCAGACTTGTAAGAGGGAAGACAGCCTTTCAAATACCCTCAGCTTACATCCCATACAGTTTTGTGGTCTGGAAGAACAGATTAAAACTGTAACAGGGGAATCATATATTCTTACAGCACCAATCAGCAGTCTGAACCTTCTTAGGTCTATTGGTACCTCTCTCTCATTGGTGGCTAATGTCATAGCAGTTACAAAATTATTTGCCCTCATTTCTCAACATTGTAAATAGAAGCAGCAATAATTGGTTATTACCTTCTTACCTTAAAGCAGATGTTTTACAATTGGTTATTACCTTCTTACCTTAAAGCAGATGTTTTACAAAAGCTAATACTTTTAACAAGGTCCCTCCCCCCCTTTTTTTGCAATTATTCTCAGTCTTCCTTACCTCAGAAACAATGTCAACCAATGTCTTCCTTGGGAGGTCCTTAAGATGGCCATAGTGCTCAGAAAGGCTCTGCAGAAGCTGGACACACTCAAGGAGAGCCTTGGAGTCCTGAGGAGATAAAAAAAAAACCCTGCAGGCTTTATAGTGTATCTTGTTGAACCCAGCCAACCCCAATTTGTTTAGCAAATCATGACAACTGTTGTGGCCCCGCAGCTTGCTGCGGACTCGGCAGCCGATTCCGACTCCGAGGGAGAGTTGGAGTTGGAGAAAGAATCAGTTGTTGACATTGTGCCAGCAGAGGCTGGTCCCTCCACAAGCCAGCAGGAGCTGGTGGGTTCTGACAGCAGTGGGGAGGAGCCCTTAGCTGATGCCAGAACCTGATTAGTGAGGAGGGAACAGCAGCGTCAGCTACGCTGAAAGGGGAGAGGTCAGGCTGCAGCTGACCACTAATTGGACTACACCTCAGAGGAGTTAAAAGGGGTGTGGTTGGGAACAGCTCTTGGGAAGTTGGGAAAGCAACTCATTGGAGTCCTAGTCTGTGTCATTTGTGCTCTTGAACAGCTTTCTGTGGATTTCTTCAGCTTTGGATTTGGTTTGCATTCCTCGGTAATGACTTTAGTCTGATTTATCCTTCTCGGCACCCTTCCCGAATTCTATTTGGCTTGGGAAACGGACAGCATTTTACTTTTCAAAAAATAGCATTTCTGTTTAAGGATTTTAAAAGGTGGTGGTTTGCTTTAACTAACTGACTCTGGATCGTGTCCCTTGGGAGAAACAGAATAATAACAGCAGACATGTCACCGGAAGGCAAAATCACAAAATTGCATCTCAGCTGCTTGGCCATCTTATGTGGGGGAATTCAGTGGAGAAAGAAATTATGTTTGGAAGAGTTAGTGGTAAAAGGAAACCAGGCATCAAAGAACACAGTGGCTGGACACCATCAAATCTGATACCAGCCAGAGTATAGAAAAACTCAAAGAAACAATGCAAGAACAGAAGATGTGGAGAGACCTGAAATAATTGTATAACATTACCTTCGACAGGCGCCTGGATTGGAAGAGAGCTAGCACTCCAAAAAAGTTTCCAAATAGAGTGTTCCTGAAAAGTTTCTGAAATGACAGAAAACCAGCACGCCAGGAATGTTGATTACAAAGATAGTCAGAAGAGTGATGAATTGGCGGGCATGGTCTGATATTTTAACCCGGATTAAGTCACAAATGATTGGAAGCCTCTCACCTTAAGAATGTGTCTAATTTAAAATGCTCAAATGCTTTAGTTGGTGTTTCTCCAAGACTCTCAACCTACTTTTGACTTCAATAAATACTTTGCAAAATGAAGGGTAAAGATAGTACTACAATTCCTTGTAGCAAAGGCTGCTGTAACTAAAGGCCTTACGAAATCAGCTTGTTCCTTACTTTACACCTGAAACATGGACAGTACTAAAAGGCCATGAATTCGTACAACCCTTCAAACTGGTGATCATTCTGTGGCCAAACTTAGTTCTTGTTAGACTAGATAATTGACTCCCCAAGTTTTGAGAGGGAGAATTCCTTAAAAAAACCCCTTTTTTCCCCCAAAGCTTCTACAAATGTGGGCCTCCCCTCCAACTCACTGTCATGGCAGAGATAGGTTAAGTAGAATAGCCACAGTCTCTGCATCTATTTGTAGATGATTCACCCAACCTGAAGTGCCATGTAAACCCATTTTTTAAATTATTATTATCTTTTTAACTTTCAGTAAGCTGCCCTGACTTTTTGGTGAGTGGACACTCTTAAAAACTGAAATTATAAACAAATGAACAGTCTCACCTTCTTCGCTCTACTGAGATCATATTTTTCCTTAATCTGCTGCAGAACTGCCAGAAGACTCAGCTCCTCAAAAACTTGCAATACCTTGGAAAGAAAAAATATATATAAAGAGAGAAAGCTGCAAGTTACAGGGATACTCTTGAAAGGGCAAGATATTTTTCAATTCCTATTCTTGACCTATGCCAAACCTGTGATTACATTTACAGTTCCCCCTTTTTTGATAAAAAGAGTTCTGGGCTCACATATCACTAGACTATGGCAAGCATCCGGCTCGGTAATTTGTTGCCTGGATGAGTGAGTCATGGTTGACTGAAAAAGTCTCTGAACAGCAGAGATGACAACTTTTGTCAAGAACAAAAAATTAACCTTTGGCGAACAAGAGAATTAGGGATCTCCACCAACCCCCTGAATGACAGCTCCCCACAAGGGAACTATAAAACAGTGATGTCCCCTGGTTTTGAGCGCCAGAAGCCAAGGGAGATGACATCTCCGGAGACTCTAATAAGGACACTATGCCAGCTAAACTCACTTTCTAATCAAATTGGGAAAAGTTCAATTGAACTACTTTATATGGATATTAGAGACCTTCAAAACAAGAGGCTTAATTTGACACCTGGTGAGTTTTATCTTCTTTGGGTTTAAGGAATTTTAAACAGATTCTTCAAAAGTTTAATATACAATTGGCAAAAAGGAAAAAAAAGATTTTAAAAACATTTCAAATAGCCTGGGAAACCAGAGAGTTTTGGAATATTGATTAATTGTGCTGTAGGGTATAAAATATATATATAATTAGATAATATACCTGTAGGAGATGACTGATATCAAATTAAACCCATAAGAACTTTTAATGGAATTAAACCCATAAGAAGTTTGCAAATGGACACTAGAGGGAACTAAAGGACCAGGCAAAAAACAGTTAAAATGGCTTAGACTAGTTATAACTTTTACTTGTCTCAAAGAATCCTTCAAAAATGGACTAAGATATTAATAACTATGGCAATATCTAAAAAATGATACCAATTTCAATGGTTAAATGTTTGATGAGAATGTTTTTTAAAAAATAACTCTTAAACACAGACATTATAGAATTTAAGATATGGAAAACAACAAAACTGAGTTTATCAAAATGGTAATACAAAAGACAATATCAAGAAAATTATATGAACATGGATTAATGGCAAGAAATCCTGGATGATGCGTTTCTATGGGATTTTACAAAACAGGTTGGTGAAAACTCTAAAGACTCTTTTTGAATGTCAATGATCGATGAAAGATCAAACCTTACAATGACATCGAAATGATTTAAAGATCTAAATTGTGATGAACAAAAGGAAGGAATATAAAGTTGGACTATTTGATCAGAGATAAACAATTTGTTTCGTTTTCTAATAATTCATAATGGACTTTTTGCTGAAGTAGGACTGAAAAGAGGATGACTTCTGGATTGTGAATGGATAAAAATCAGATTTTGGAAATAAGAGAGATTGTAATTTTTAAAAATGTTAAAAAGTTACTGTAGTAGCTTATGCTTGGTGTCATGAAGGCTGGAAGCCATTTCTTTATTATTCTTTATGTTTCTTTTTTGTTTGTTTTCTTTTGTCTTTTGTTTTTCTTTTCCTTGTACCTTCAGAGATTTTTTTTTACTTTTCTTTTTCCTTGTAGTACAACTTACCATATGTTAGCTTTTACTATGTTTACCAAAAATGCCAATAAAATTAGTGTATATAATTTGTGTGTGTGTGTATGTTTCACTGAGGAACACCAACCTGTGCCAATGCCAAGCTGAATCCTGGACGGGCCGCTTCTCGAGTTGCTCCCAATCCGTCAATCAAACGCTTCAATGTATACTTTAAAAAATCATTATCCTAAAAGAAATTGCGAAGGAAATGAAATGAGAGAGATTACCAACTTGCATCCTACAAACTTTGGTGTTACCTTTTCACATCTGCTATTTGTATTTTATTGCATTATTGTTAGTCACAACTGTGTTGATTGTTTCAAATAAAAAAGGATATAAACTCTGAAACTAAGTAATATTATTTTATTTTTATTGTGGCTTGCTGAAGTCACACTTCGGCAACAAAACAAATCGGATTAGATGCCACAGCAAACTCTAATATTAGATTACAACAGAGGATCTACAGACTGAAGTTATTTTAATGATACAGAATAAATTGGCATAGAAACTGGGTTTACCAACCATGCTATGTCATAACAGCTTCTTGGCTTTTAATACGCTACAACTCATCCAATTCAACTGTATCCAATAAATCAAGCAACCCACACAGTAGGGAGATTTACGTACAAGATCAAAAGATTCTATTTTAATACTAAAAACAAGTTTCACAAATGCTGCATTGCAGTGTCTTAGTTTTCCACTGCTTCTCCCCAGTAACATTTGCAAAATATGGGTAGAAAAGAAAGATCCCGAGGAAGAATTAAATTAAGCTTTTTTACATCACATCGTAATTTGTTCTTTATTCTTTTCAATACAATGGTGTTAGAAATTAATTGTGTAAGCAGGGTCAGAACTGTTTATCTGTCAGTGCAATAACTCCAAAATTGAACAGAGCAGACCAGCTGTGGTAACAGATGGGGACAGAAACTTAGCAAAGAAACTTTTTTGACTTTAAAAATGGGCTGGATCTCACTAGGACACGGGTGTCAAAGCCAAGACTGGCGGGCTGGATTCGCCCCATGGGGTGCTTAGATCTGGCCTGCAGGGCTGGCCTGGAAACAGTGAAGGACCGGCTCGCAGTGCCTCTGCCAATGAAAATAGGAGCTTGTTTTTGCTGGCAGAGGGTTACAGGAGACCATCACAGCCAGAAATGGAGCTCGGGAGACTGTTTTTGCTGGCAGAGAGCTTGGGCCACCACAGGCACACACCCCCCAAGAACAAGTGACGTTGAGCTGGCTATACCCATCCTGGCCACGCCAACACTGCCCGCCCCCTCCCCCAAGGTCAAACACAACCCTAATGAGGCCCTCAATGAAATTGAGTTTGACACCCCTGGGCTAGGGAAAGAAAAAGCATTCTATAAAACAAATCCCTAATGCACCCTTATGGGAGAGGTAATTACGCAGTGGCTCAGTTACAACATCTCCACTGTAAATCTCTCTCCCTCCCGGTCATGTAACCCAGAGCAGATCTTATGCAGCCCACCCAGTACTTCCTTGTACACATAAATATGCACACAGAAATATGGGTAACACAAGGAGATAGTGAACACACACGCCTAGAGAGGCAACACATTGCTTTGTTACACAGAAAAAAACAGAAAATTTTTATTGTCACCATTAGTAAAGGTAATCCTCGACTTACAAACATTCATTTAGTGACCATTAGAAGTTATGAGTCACAGTGGCGCAGTGGTAAGATTGCAGTAAAGCAGGCTACTTCTGCTGACTGCCGTCTGCCTGCAATTTGGCAATTCAAATCTCATCAGGCTCAAGGATGACTCAGCCTTCCATCCTTCCAAAATGGGTAAAATGAGGACCCAGATTGTTGGGGGCAAAAGGCTGAGTCTGTAAACCACTTAGACAGGGCTGTAAAGCGGTATAAAAGCCTAAGTGCTATTGCTATTGCTATTGCTACAACAGAACCCCCCAAAAAGTGACTTAGGACTGGGTTTTACACTTATGATCACTGCAGCTTCCCCATGGTTACATGATCTAAGTTTCAAGCTGTTGGCAACTGACATGTATTTATGACGGTTGCACTGTCCCAGGCCATGGGATCACGATTTCAAACCTTTCCAGTCGTCTTCCCACACACAAAGTCAATGGGGAGATTTGTTTAACCAATGCATGATTCATTGCAGGGATTTGCTTAACAACTGTGGCAAAAATAGGTCACAAAATAGGACAAAACTCACTGAACAATTGCCATGCTTTTGGGCTCAATTGTAGTCATAATTTGAGGACTACCTGTAAATAGTTTAGAAAGGGATCTCAACCTTGGCGACTCTAAGACTTGTGGATTTCAACTCCAAGAATTCTGGCTGAGGAATTCTGGGAGTTGAAGTCCACAAGTCTTAAAGTTGCCAAGGATGGAAACCAATGGTCCGCAGTATGCCAGAAACTGGGCAGCGCAAGCAAGTGAAGCCCCATCCATGGGATACAGGCAACATGAGAAATGATGCCCCTCTGGTTCACGGAAAAAACTCTGTTCAAGGAACTAGTCCTTGGTGCCCAAAAGATTGAGGGCCACCCATTTAGAAAAAAACCCAGATACTACCGTAGTCATAAACTTATTTAAGTTACAAAATTAAAAATAAATGAAAACACAAACCAGAAAAAAAGAGAAAATTGAAATGTATAACTTATGAATGCAGAATTGTTAACATAGACATAATTGAAAAGTTACAGAGCTTAATTACCAACATCTAATATATTTATACAGAATGATATTTGTGTAGAAAGGAAGCAATATACCAGGAAAAAGCATATTATTACCACTGATATATGATGTCTGAATTTGACTAAACTTCATTTTTACTATGGGAGTTTTGAAACAATTTTGTTCACCAATTGAACTTTTGAACAATAACTAATTAGGCACTGCCACCAAAGATAAAACAAGTATTTTGTTTATACTCTTATCACCCTAATTTAAATAGATTTTAGTTCTAAAGTAGTGCTGAAATCCCCAAATGAATTATTTTTGTTGTCATTTCTTGATACACAGTGAAATGGATAAGGAATTATATACGTACTAGAAAGCATTTCAGAGAGATTCAATGCACAAAACCAAATTATATTCACAATATTTTTAAAGGTTTTCTAAAGTCTTTTGTAATTGATGTGAATGCATTATATGAAATGGATGAAACTCCTTATTATTAAACTAATTGAAGATTCACCAATTCTCCAATATTTTTAATGAGCTGAGATGAACTGAGATGACCTACATGATTCTTTCAAAAGCATAATATTTCGTTGAAAAGGAGATGGATATTTTTTTCTATTCCTTTATCATAACCTAATTAGTAATACAATTATAAAGTTATCACCACTGTATACAATAACATTCAGGGCTAATAACTTCATTCCCTGTAATTTGGTAATTAACTTAATAAACTCCTCTATCCACCATTCCTTAAACTGAGCAAATTTATTCTCATACCAGAATGGTGGATGATGGTATATAGATTAGAAACCAACCATATTTCCATTTTATTGAAAATTTCTAAGGATGATTTAAAATATTGGTTCATAAAATAATATATTTTTTTAAATGAAATTATATAGCTCAGACTGAAGGTGAAAAAAGCAGCAATTCAACTAATATAGGTAGTCCTTATCTTAAAACAGTTCATTCAGTGACCGTTTGAAGTTATGGCATTGAAAAAAGTGACATCACAGCTTTTAACACAATCATTATAGCATCTCCATGATCAAGTGATTAAAATTCAGGTGCTTGGCAACTGACTCATATTTACAACGGTTGCAATGTCCCGGAGTCATGTGATCACCTTTTGCAACCTTTTGACAAGCAAAAGCAATGGGGGAAATTAGATTCACTTAACAACCATGTTACTAACTAAAGAACTACAGTGATTCGCGTAACAACTATGGCCCCCCAAAAAGTTGTAAAATGGGCAAAACTCACTTAACAAATGTTTCACTTAGCAACTAAAATTTTGGGCTCAAATGTGGTCATTAAGTCAAGGACTACCTCCACCACAATCCGATTTTAATTTTCCAGATCATATGAATTGTCTGGACAGAAACAATTTTTTTAAAAAAAATTATTTTCAAAATTTGGTATTGCTACACATCATTTTTGATGTTGTTTATACTGGGCTACTTATCTGATTCCAGGATAAGGATACTGTACTCTGAAAATGACAATGTTCTTTATATTGATTAAAGTACCAGTGAGCACTAATCCTAAAGAGTTTAGAAGGGTGATTTTCCCACTAGATTCATGGAATCCTGCAGAAGGAGAAACCCCATACAGTTGTTTCGAAGCAAAATGAGTGGCAAATAAATTTAATAGACAGACAGAGGTACCAGGCTAGCAGTGGGGGGAAAATTCCAGGTATTAATCTACTCTCAACAAGGAGAGTTCCCTGGATTGGTTTATGTCAGGGCCCCTCAACCCTCAAGAGCTGATGTGAGCCAATGGTGAAGGTGCTGGACTAGGAGTAGGGAGAGCCAGGTTGTAGCCTACTCTCAGCCACCATAGTTCCCAGGATGGCTTGGGGCCAATTGCATTCTCTCAACCCATCTTACCTTACGTTGTGGGGATTGAAAGAATAAATTAGGATAGTGTATGTCAACCTTGGCAACTTTGAAGTACAGTCAAACCTCGGCTTGTGACCACAATCCATTCCAGGATTGCGGTTGTGAGTCAAACTGGTCCCGAGTCAAAGTGACACTCGCCACACATGCACAGGCAATTCTGCGTATGCATGGAAGCGAAAATGGCACAGAATGGAAGATTTCCATGCCGTTTTTCTGTTTGCAAGCCAAGTTCTGAGTCGGGGACCGAGTCAAAACTTGGCTTGCTTTTTTGTTTGGAACCCGACTTGGTTGCAAACCAAAGCATTCACAACCCGAGGTTCCACTGTATTTGAACTTCAACTCCCAGAACTCAACAGCTAGCTAGGAGTTGAAATCCAAATTTCCCACAGTTGACAAATCACTGCCTCAGAGATAGGATCCATATGGAGAAAATCTTACCTAGGTGATCATTAGGAACCGGAAACTATTAGATGGCATATCATCAATCAGCTATATGAGGGATGTCAAACTCGTTTTCATTGAGGGACACATCAGGGTTATGTTTGACAGGCCAGCTGAATGCCACTCATGTCGGGTGTGTGTGTGTGTGTGTGTGTGTGTGTATATACCTGTGGTGGTCTGAGCACTCTGTCAGAGTAAACAGGCTTCCAAACTCCATTTTCACCTGTGATGGCCACATGCAACCTTATGCCAGCGAAAATGGAGCCTGGGAAGGCCTCTATTTTTGCTGGCAGAGGCACCACTTCACTTGTTTCCAGGGTAATCCTGTGGGCCAAATCTAAGCACACACACCCGTGCCAGACCTGGACCCCGTGCCTTGAGTTTGGCACCCCTGAGTTACTACCCATCACGCTCCTGTACAAAAGTCTGTAGAGATTCTCCGTCATCCAGATCATGGTGGCCCCAAAGGTGCTTTTTCAGGAAGCAATTGGACCTTCTTTTGAAGATGTTTCGCTTCTCATCCAAGAATGATTCCCCGCTATCCTGTCAGAGCTGAAGAAGCTTCTTGGATGAGAAGAGAAACGTCTTCAAAAGAAAACACAAGAAAGTCCAGTTGCCTCCTGAAAAAGCACTTTCGGGATTCATGTACAAGAGTTACGATGTTAATCTAACAAATACCTTGGTGGAGCAG